>PVJD01004251.1:0-141172 GCA_004026545.1 Mormoops blainvillei
CACTTTCATTTATATGCACCAGAGCCTTCCAATCAATTTACAACCCATAGAAAAGATAAGAATCCAATTTAATCATTTCTTTTCTTTCTCAAAAGAACAAGCAACAAGGCTGCTGGCCAGTTTATACAACAGGTACTATGGCCTTCAAATTCCTCACCGCCTTCTGGTTATCAGGGAAGTTAATTATTATCGAATCCCTACCTTTCAAAAATGAGGCGAAAAGCCACCTTGTTCCAAAACCCTTTCCGGGTAAAATAATGTAGTAGAAAAATGGCAGCTGTATTCTGCTAATTTGGGGAAACTAGATTAAGTTCAGAAAAAAGTTGTTAGATGGAGCTGGGAGTAGTAGGGAGGGAGATGGAAGAGAGTAAATTATTGAAGAACCATAAGAAAAGGTAGCTCACATGATCAACAATTTCTAAGGCCAAATGGTAGAGTTTGGGTAATACATGTTAAAGCATTGCTTAATGAAGAGCTAACCTGAGACCGACTGCTCTCCTACTGTCCCTAGATCCTTGAGAGCAATCCAGGCAGTGTCTGAAGGAGAAATGCTCATTTCAAAAATCTGAATGCTTTGGAATTGGTCTTGCAGCAACCCTTCCATGTTCGAAATGAATCAGAAGCATAGAATAAGGGCATAGTTCACATGTCTACATATGAAGAGATATGAAGAGGGAGACAAGGAAGAGAGAGGAGAAATGATAAAATAAAAATAAATTTTAAAAACACAGTAGTCAGAATATTTTTAGTTTATAAAATCATTTAAAGTATTCAGACTCTTATTTGTATTGGATTTTGGAAGAATAATTTTTGAAAAAAGCCAAATGGATAGTGAAGTGTTTTCACAAAGATTAAAGTAAAAGTAATCATGGCAGCTTTTAACTTTCTCTCAGATGGTTCTTTTGCCTTTGAACATATGGACTGATAAGGATTTAATGGATTGTAAGGGAATTCTGATTTATAAACTCTATTTGTTCAGGAAAAAATAATAACCTATGCAGAAATATTTCTCTATGTGGTTGAACAAAAAAAAGAAGTAACTTTGTAGGCAGGTTGATAATGTACATGAAGAGTTGTCTGTGAAGTACTGATTCCATAAGCCACACTAAAACAAACAAACAAACAAAAAAACACACCCACTTTATTTCATGAACAAAAGAGTATCATAATTCATAAGAATAGCACACAAAATGGCATCACATGTAACTTACAACTCCAAAAACATGATTCTTAAATTGTTATTTTTTTCTGGCCCCCCCCAAAAAAAGAAAGATAAAAGCCCATTGCAACAATGTCAATTGCCTGAATGACATGGAAAGTGAACGTATCACATACTACACCTCTAGAGCAAAAGGAAATGCCTCTTTCAAATTAGCAACGTTATGTTATCTCCTTTTGCAACAGTGATTACACTTGGGTTTTACATCATGGGTGCAATGAAGCTGGTATTTAATGCCTGAATAATAGATCAAAGCAAATCAGAAAGTAATTATTGATAGAGCAAAGGGCTGCTTATCTGAATGACTTGGTTTATGGAACCTAAAGGAACAGGAAACTCTTGACTTAGCATTTGAAATAAAAAACAGGAAAAACTATATCCAAGTGCAGTTTGTCAGTAGGGACGAAATCAATTATACCTATTCTTTCCTTTTGGAAATTAGTTCTCTTTCGCCCTTGCTACTAGCTTTCTAATCTGAGAATCCATTTCCCTTCTTGCATATGTTTCTCTGGAGGCTGTATATTCATTTTCTGGATATTAGATACCCTATTTACCACAGCCAGTAGTTTCAGACATTTGCTGTATAGGGTTTTACCCCTCCCCTTTCAATATAGAATTTTATAGTAAAAACTACTGATAAAGAAAGAGAATGACAGACCCCATTGAGTAGCCAGTGATTGCTACATATTTAGATTTCATATTATTATTATTTAGCCTATTAAGTGCCCATTCTATTATCATCATGGGGTGGCAGAACATTCAACTTTAGGAAAACAGAGTTTAATTTGAGGTTGAAAGTGGTTAAGAACAGGCTGAACGACTAACGAGAAAAAACACATTTAGAAAGTCAACCAGAGGGATTTTTAATTTAATGAAAAAGAATAATGAAAAGCCCTCTGCAGGGAGAGCAAATTTGACAAGGTTACTTAAACATATATGTGGGCTTTAATATTGCAAGAGGTTTCTTTTCTTTCTTATCTTTTCTTTCTTTCTTTTTTTTTTTTAACAGTGAGCTTTAATCTAATTTGTGGGTTTGGATTTGAGCCACAGGGTGGCTGCAAGATAATCTTTAAAAAACAAGACTTCTTTGTCAAGTAGGAACTTAGAATAGATTCTAGAATAGATTCTAGGATATTTGAGTTGGTTGAGGATTCAGAGATTATCTAATCTGAACTCTTCATTCACTGGACTTGATACGAAAGCCCGAAAATGTGAAATGTGTTCCCCAAGTTATATGACTAAACACTGGTTGAGCTGTACTGAGAATGACCACGTGATGAGCACTTACGCAGGCCACGACTGTTAGCAACTTTATTTTCTCTTTATTTTCTCTATCTGTAATCCTCATAATAGACTGTGGTCAAACGTTATCATTGCCAGTTTACAAGCAAACGGAAACTCAGAGGAATTACATCATTTACCAAAGGTCATCCAGCTAGAGAAAGGGGAAGCACAGATTTAACCTGTGTGGTCCAAGGATATGCCTTAACAGTTCATCCCAACAAAAGACAGCGCTCTCCGCTGCCTCCCACAAAGCCTTCAGCTTCCAATACTTTGGTTTTCAGCACAGCTAGCCAGGCTCTGTCTACCAGACCTGTGCTATCACCTGTTCTGTTTCAAATCACTGATACTGCCTAATCCCAACCTCTGACAATATCATGAACCCGCCCTAGTTTCCGGTTCAGCCCCAACTCCACCAGATAGTAGTAGGTCCTATTCCCTTTGGCTCCTGCCTACACTGACCCGCACCTTTCCCTGCTGCAGGTACAGCCCCTGGGACCTCAGCTCAGGCCCATGTCCCTGGCGTAGAATCAACGGAGGGGCAGATTGATTCTTCAAATTCAAGATGCAGTGGAAAGTGAGGTGGAGGCCTAACCCACAATCGGGGGTGCTCGGAGCTCCAGTAACGTAGGAACTAGGATGAAAGGTCCAAGGCCAGTTCTTCAGCCAGAGTTACTAAGGAAAATAGAGAAAGACCAGGATCCGAGTAAGGGAGTTGGGGAGAGGGGAGGGGTTTAGGACAAATCCGGCAGCCCTGGGACTCAGCTATCAAGTGTGCCACCAGGTCCTCGGCTCAGTAATAGAAAGTCATCCTAAAGCTCGTTCCAGGGTGAGGCCGAGGAGGCCAGCTTCAGGACTCAGTCAGAGCTGGTGGCAGCAGGGGCCATTTGCGGTCCCAGCAGTGAGGAGGTGGGAAAGGTAGAAGCAGGGATGGACCTGAGGCGGGCTCTGACATGTTGCCCCGTCTCCCCCTTCTCCCTTTCCCAAGAGACGGGATCTGGGCAGCACCTTTCTTATCAGTCACAGTTGTCTCTGGAATTGAGTTAGTCTTTGGTTTGATAAGGTTAATCTCTTTTGCTTCCAAGTATCCTTCCCCCTTCTTGATGACACTGAACAAGGCATGCAGAGTTGCCATGGTCCCTGGGCCCTTTTCCTGGTCAGCTTTGTATCCTTGTGCCAGATATGGCCATCCGCCCCTCTTTCCTTTTTATTAATGAGAGGCACCTTGAGAGAGTGGCCGTGAATGGTTAATGCACTTAACTACACAAAGGCTTGCAGTTCCCTGTGGTTCTGTGGATAAAGCTCTCCCGAGCCCCTGCTTACATTTACCTTTTATACTGTAATGTTGGATTCAGTACTATCTTTCCATTACTTAAAAAGGTAGCACATCAGGTGTAGGCTACCTCATTCAGTTTGGAATCAGTCTGATCTAGTCCATGATGGATCCCTCACTGTGCCATCCCAGTCCCCCAGGAGAGCCCTGTGATTCCCTCACTGGCCTGCAGGTGAGACACGTTGTGATGGACAGCAGTGAATGGACCAACCCCACTACCTTTTCCCCAAATGGTGGAGAGAATTATAGTTTTTGAATTTCCCTCCTTTGTATCCTAAGCCCACGTTTTGCTATCAGTATTACCTCTTTTTTCTGCATTTTTGGGGTGGTGGGGTGGTGGTGGGGTGGTGTTATCAGTATTATCTTGAAAAATCCTCCTTCAGCTTCAGTTTTGTTACCTCTTAAACTGTATATACATCATAAGTGTGTTGTGAAGAATAAATGAGTTGTTTTTTTTTTTACAACTGTAAGGTTCCGTAGCGCAGGGGTCCCCAGCCTCCAGGCCACAGACCTGTACTGGTCCGGGTCTGTTAGGGATCGGGCCGCACAGCAGGAGGTGAGCTTGGATGGAATGCACTTGAATCATCCCGAAATCATCCTTAGTCCCCTGGGTCATGGAAAAATTATCTTCCATGAAACTGGTCCCTGGTGGCAAAAAGATTTGGGACCGCTGCTCTAGTGTGTCAGTCAGGGTTCTTCGGAGAAACATAACCAATTAGATGAATACATAATCCTATTTATTAATTTGTTAGAAGAAACTGGCAAACATGACTATGGAGGCAAGCAAGCCCTGATCTGCAGAGCGGGTCGGCAAGCTGAACGCTCACGAGCGCTGACGGCTCACCTCCAGCCTGCGTCCAACGGCCTAAGAACCAGGAGAGCCGATGGCGTGGTTCTAGTCCAAAGGCCGGCAGGCTGGAGACCCAGGAAGAGACAGTGTTTCAGTTCAAGTCTGAAGACAGGAAGAAAGCCAACGCCCCCGTTCACAGGCGGTTAGGCGGAAAGGATTTTCTCTTACTCCGTGGAGGGTCAGAATTTTTATTCTATTCGAACTTTTACCTGATTGGTTGGGACCCACTCGCGTCACTGAGGTTAGTCTGCTTGACTCAGTCTACCCACTAAAATGTTAATCTCATCCAAAAACACCATCACAAAAGCACCCAGAATTATTTTTGACCAAATATTAAGGAACCCTGCGACCCAGTAAACCTGACACATAAAATTAACCTTCGCACCTAACAAACTTAAATATGCTAAAACCGAACCAACTTAGAGCCCAGCAGGAACATGGAAATAAATGCACATATGTATTTCCAGGCTTTATGATAAATTTCCATGTCGGGTAGATCATATTATATGTTTTGTAATTCAAATTCACAATGTTTCTAAAAACCACCATTAATATGGCACATATAATAAAATATGAGAGCTTCCAAAGGAAATTTAAAAAACTACATCCTAACAAAACTAATTTTCATTACTGGGTGAATTAATTGAGAATATAATTAAAGGCAAACCAGTATGCCTATAGCACAAAATTTACAGAGTCAAAAAAAAAAACCTTTCATAAAAAAGGGTGTGTCTCTAATCTATTAAATCCCACCTATTTTAAATAAGATCTCATTATAGCACACTATGTAAGTGACCCAGGAGGTAAAATTTCCTCAGATTTTTCCATGAGCTTTTGGATAAGTTTCCTTATAACAGAGTATGAAGGAAAAGAAGTCACTAAAGAGCAAAGGGTAGAATTCTGCCAAGGGTCACTTGTGAAAAGCCATAGAAGCACCCTTGGAGAATAGCCACGGCTGATTGAAAAGTTAATAATTTGACACCCATGGGTCTGGCATGGGTTCTCTGGCATTGGTTCTGGCATAGTTCAATATAACACATTAACTGAGGAGGAGGAGAAACTAGGAAATGATTTACTAGAGATATAGTCTGACTACCAAATCTCCGAACGGCTCTGCTGTAGGTTCAGCAGAGGAAATCAGCCAAGAACCCTGGAAGTTATCACTTGGATTCAGTTTTTGGGGATTTTAGCAAAAATAAAAGCACTTGAAATTCAAGTTATACCAATAATCGTACCAGCATAAATAAAGTCAAATTTCTCTGAAATCTCCTTTGAGAAGTGAACTGGCTAAAGGGAGGTCTAATATCTACACAAATAGATAAGAGACAAGAAGAGGATGCAGTTATAACATAAACCAGTTGTTCAAATAAGAAACGTAATGGGTTATATATGAATTTCTATAAAACCATGGTACCAAAGACAACGGTTCATTGATTCTAAAAGGATTTGATACTCTGTTTTCAATTTGGAGAAAGGCTCAGTTTGAAGACGGATGCAGAGAGAAAATAATTTCATACGGAGAAACAAAATCATTGTTGTAAAACCATACTGGATTCAAGTTTCTGGTGGCGATTGTTGGATGTTCTCATTAGCCTGCATTGTTCTAGGCCTTATCAGCCTGTGGCACAAATGAATTCACATTAGCATTGATATACACATTTCTATGGCTAATAGCCATTACTTACATAGCTGCCTCAAACACGTCAGGGTTTCCTAGGGTGCAGGATATAAGACTGGAATCATTTATTTTCTGTTTTTGTTGTTGTTGTTGTTTGTTGGTTTGTTTAATCCGGCTCCCCTGTGATATCTTCTCGGAAAGATCCAGGAGAAAACACACCTCACCACTAGGGCTAGGGCCTGGATGTTGCACGAGAAACCTGCATCCCTAATGTCCTTTCAGCACCTCTTCTGAAGGTGCCCAAACCGAATGCCCTGCTGCAGCGCCATGAGTCTTTATGGAAGATTTCATTTTCCAATATTGGTCACAGCATGACTTTTGGTCCCACGTGTTCTCACAAGGTTTGCCACTCCCCCATCGAGAAGTAAATTCTCCTTTCCCTCCCCTTGAACCTGGGCAGCTTATGACTGTTGCAAACAATAGAGTAAGGCAGAAAGTGATGCTATGTGACTTCTAAGGCTAGAACACTGAAAGGGTACAGCTTCCACATATCTCTCCCCTTTAGGACCCTGCTCCTTGGAGCCCAGCCACCATCTTGTTAGGAAGCCTAAGGCACAAGGAGAAGCCATGTGCTTCCACCAGCAGCCCCAGCTAAGCTTACAGCCTATACCAGCATCAAGTGCTAGATGTGGGAAAAGAGAGCCCTTCAGATCATTCCAACCCCCAGCTCTGGAGATGCCCCAGCTGACACTTCATTGAGCAGCAATGAATTATTCCTGCCAAACCTTTCCCAAATTGCAGAAATGTGAGCGAAAGAAATGCTGTCATTGGTTTAAGCCACTATTTTGGGGTGATTTGCTTTGCAGTACTACATAGCTAAAACAGCCCTTCTTTGCCACACATACTTCAACACAGAACTGAGGAGAGTATCAGCGTCCCCAATTCTATGTGGACCTTTGAACATAAGTTCCAAACATATGCCTGCCAAAATACTAAACATTCTTTCATGATAACAAGCCTCTCAGCTTTTGCTTTAGACCCTTCTTAATAAGAAGCAGCTGATGGTCCTTGGCCAGGCACCATGTTGACATCATCTCCATTTCTCCCTGAGGAACATCCCTAAATTTCCTTCTAGAAGATTCCTGCCTTGCATGCATTTTGACTCATGTAATTAGATGCTAAAAATTGAGGGCAGAGTCGAGGAACTGGTCCATAATTTCAGATGGAAAATCAGGTTGATTCAAAACCCCACATGAAGCCCAAACTTATTCCCACTATTTTTATAAAACCACCTCTGAAAGAGAAACTTTCTGTTTCTGTGATTTCATTCTCTGTCTTGGTTAATGCCATTTTATAGGGGGTAAAGTGACCAGGAAATACAAATAAAAATAAAAGAGATCTTGAAGAGAGAAAGTTTCTTGTCAGGAATGTACTTTGTGAGAGTTATAAAGCTACAATATAAGATAAAACCAGGAATTTTAGTAGCCTGTAGAACTCCCGTCTAATAAGCTAACAGTGAGGTGATATGGGGGGTGGGTTATAGAAAAAACTCTTTATGCTTCACAAAACTAAGGAAAAGCAGGCGTGAGGGGATCCTACCCTGGACAGTTAGAGAAGAGCTGAAAGTGTGTTCAAAATGAGAAAAAGAAGTGAACAAATCTCTTACTAAGAAATGAATGGGATTAAAATCAAACTGTAAGTAACCCCCATTCCACCGTTTATAGCAGATGACTTGCCAACACAGGACTTACCTTGCAAGGAAGTTAACTGTGGTATTCAAAATTTGAAGAGTACAATAATTTTATATTTTCCTGTTTGTTAACCTAATGCTCCTAAGTAATACAAATTGGATAGATGATGATTTATATTCAAAATAAATACAAATTCAAAAAACATACATAAAGATACTGGTGTATATAATACCTCATAAGTCCATTTTATTACTTTCATTTTGGACTATTTCTGTCTTTATCAGTTCTAAAAAATTATGGGTTTTTTCATTTTACTATCTAATTACAGCTAATAATGAGTATAGTTTCCAGCTATTTAGAACTCAGCGGAGCCAACTGCTGTACTAATTGTTAAAACTTTCTCAGTTTATCCTAACAACTCTTGAGCTAAATATTATTATTTATTACCTTCAGACCAGAAGAATTCAAGTAATCTGCTCAATATCCCATGGCAAGTAGAACTAGTCATCTAAGGCAGGTGTCTGACCCCAAGACCTAGGTTAGGCTCCTGAAGTAAAATCCTCCTGCACACGTGAGAGCTGCACCGTCAGACCTGTGTGTGTAACGAAGCGCTCCACACCGCAGGTTGTGTTGAGAAGACACTATGACTGAATCCAGTTATGGTTTTTCCTATCCTTTCACTACCTCCTTCAAAGAAAAGAAAAAAAAAAAAGAAAAAAGAAAGGAAAGAGAAGGGAAGGGAAGGGAAGGGAAGGGAAGGGAAGGGAAGGGAAGGGAAGGGAAGGGAAGGGGAGGAAAAAGAAAAGAAAAAAAGAAAGAGGAACCACCACAGCATTCTGCCTCAGTGGTCTTGATTTTCCTGTATACCACAGGAGTGGGACCCGGGACATAGCATTTAAGGGGTATCAAGAAGAAGAATTTAGGTCTAAAAAAAAAATATGACTCCCATGCCAACTCTCACCAAACCACATGCCTCAGAACTCTGCCAACCTCCAGCCTTCTCTTTCACTGTTTTTAAGAAAATATTCAAAATATGTTTAAACCAAGGCAATGACACAGTGTTTTACTTTCCTTTTAATAAAGGTCAGGGAATTGGTTTTTAAAGAAGGACATAATGGTAGGTGAATTCCAAATATAGACATACCTAACTGGTTTGGGCAGAAAGGACATTCCAGTCTGTCAGACACTCAGCTCCTGGCCTTACATAATCAGCAGTGCCAGACACTTGAAAGAAATTGAAATGCACCTTGTGCACTTTATCAAAATGACCACTGAATCTTAACCACGTCTATTATCCAGAACAATTCATCTTTAATATACCAGATATTTTGATGATTGAAAGTTATATTATTTAACATGCTCTGAGGCAACATTTGTAGGGTGGCTGATTTAATTATTAGAAACTCACAAATAAAATAATATTATCAAATAACCTTTATAGACTTTCCAGGGGATGTGAGTGAGGTTGATTGTTTGCTGAGAATGATAATAATCTTTCCCAGGAGCTCTTGCAATGCAACATTGTAGCTCTTCCCATTGAGAGGAGACATCTATATTCTCTACCTTTGAATCTACACTGAACTTAAGGCTTCATTGACCAACAAAATGTGGCAAAAATAATGCTATGCCAATTCTAAGCCTATGCCACAGAAGGTCTGACAGCTTCCACTTTAACTCTTGGGACCAGATCCTGCCACCGTGAAAAATAGCTCAGGCTGGACTACAAAATAATGAGATCCTCTGGGGAGAAACATCCCAGCTGTTAGCCATCTCAGGCCTAGAGTAGGTGAGGACACCTTAGGCCCCCAACTCCAGGCTCGCTGACCCCTCTGAGCAGTGCCAGACAAGAGCACCAAAAGCATTCCACAGCCAGGACACAGAACTGTGAGACATAATAAAACATGTTTTAAGCCACTAAATTTTGAGATTTTTTAAATTCAGCAATGGATAATCAATACAATAGATTAAATTAACTCAAACAAGTAAGCTCTTCTCAAAGTTTAATCATGCCCAGAATAGTTAGCCCCCAAATTAATACACACTTTTATGTTGACAGGTCAATAAACATTCTCGTTCAGTGTCAGATGTAGACCAGATATCAGACCTTATTCTTATCAATGCTAATAAAGAAATAACATGGATATCTTAGTTCATATTGATTAGCTTGCCTAAAAGAATCAGTCTATTATACACCATGTTTTAGCTTTAATACAATTATTTTCTTCTCTGAAAGCAGAGTGTCAGATTTTCCCACATTCCTCCAGTGGATGAAAGGGAGACCTATTATCCTTTTAAATCCCATCCTAAGCCTAAAAGCTTTGACTCAAACTCTGGGGGGTTTAAATTCAAAACTTTTAAAATAAAGCCATGTTTCATAAGAAAGACAATACTGTAAATACTAGAGATTAAAAAAACAAAAACTTGTACCGAACCTAATTACAATCCATTCACGCTTGAGCTGACTGTGTCACTCAGGTAAGAACTACCTCAGTTTGGAAGGGTTACTGGTTCAGTGTTTTTTAAAAGCTTAAAATATTTAAAATAGTTCACTGATGTTTTCTTTTCTTCTCTTATGACTTATTTTTCCCAATATCAAAAAAGTTAAAAAATTTCCCCAGCTTAATGGTGAAAAAGTTGACTATTCAAATATTCAGCATTTTCAGTGGGAGTATAATTTTATTTTTCTTTCACATAATCTTTTGGAGTGGTATGACGGTAAATGTTTAATAAGCAGTACTCAGGCTAAACATATATCCATAATTTTTCTGTGAGTTTTAATGATATAAAAGATGTATAAAAGCACGCAATTTGTGAATCTTCCCTCTTCTTGAATTTTATGGACTAGTTTGAGAACAGGAGTTAGTTCTTCTTTGAATGTTCAGTAAAATTTGCCCACGAAACCATCCAGTCCAGGGTTTTTGTGAGCTGAGGGCTTTTTGATTACAGCTCTGATTTTGCTGGTTGCCATCGGTCTATTCAGACTTTCTGCTTCTTCTTGATTCAGTTTTGGAATATTGTGTTCCTGAAATTTATCTATTTTATCCAGGCTATCCGATTTCTGGCATATAGTTGTTCATAATTTCTTATAATCCTTTGTATTTCTGTGGTATCAGTTGTTACTTGTTTCATTTCTGATTTTATTCATTTGAGTCCTCTTTCTTTTTTTCTTGATAAGTCTGGTTAAAAGTTTGTCAATTTCATTTATCTTTTCAAAGAACCAGCTCCTGGATTCACTGATCCTTTGAATTGTTCTTTTAGTTTCTATGTCATTCAGTTCTGCTCTGATCTTATTTCCTTCCTTCTACTCACTCTGGGCTTTATTTGTTGTTATTCCTTTATTGCTTGTCGATGTAGGGTTAGGTTGCTTATTTGAGATTTTTCTGTCTTCTTTAGGTAGGCCTGTATTGCTATGTGCTTCCCTCTCAGGACTGCCTTCGCTCTGTCCCATAGGTTTGGGGCTGTTGCATGTTCATTTTAATTTGTTTCCAGGTACTTTTTGATCTCCTCCTTGATTTCATTGTTAACCCATTCATTATTTAATAACATGTCATTCAGTCTCCATGAATTCGACTGTTTTTGAGATTTTTCCTTGAGGTTGGTTTCTAGTTTCAAGCCATTGTGACATGAGAAGATGCTTGACATGATTTCAATTTTCTTGACTTTGTTGTGGCTTGTTTTGCATCCCATCATGTGGTCTATCTTTGAAAATGTTCCATGTTCATTTGAAAAGAATGTATATTTTGCTTCTTTGGAGTGAAATGCTTTGTAAATATCAATTAAGTCCATTTGGCTAAGGTTTTGTTCAATATCACCATACCCTTATTGATTTTTTATTTGGATGATCTACCCACTGTTGACAGGTGGGTGTTAAAACCCCCTATGATGACTGTATTGCTGTCAGCTCCTTAAAGTGCTCCAAGGTTTTCCTTATAATTTTAGGTGCTCCTATGTTGGGTACATATATGTTAACACGGGTTATATTCTCTTGTTGGATAAGTCCCTTAAGTATTATGTAGTTACCTCCTTTGTCTCTTATTATAGCCTTTGTTTTAAAGTCTATTTTATCTGATATAATTAGTGTTACCCCTGCTTTTTTTTTCATGTCCATTCACTTGGAATATTTTTTTTGTTCCTTCACTTTCAGCCTGTGCTGATCTTTTGTTCTGAAGTAGGCCTCTTGTAGGCAGCATATGTGTGGGTCATGTTTTCATATTCATTCAGCTATCCTACATCTTATGATTGGAGCTTTTAATCCATTTACAGTGTAAGGTTATTACTGTTAGATATTTATTCATTGCCATTTTTTTCCTTTGTGCCTGTGTTCCTCTCTCTTTCTCTCTTTTTCTTCATCTTCATAAAGCAGTCTCTTTAGCACCTCTTTCAGTGCTGGTTTGGTGGAGATGTGCTCTTTTAGGTTTGGGGTTTTTGTTTCATTTTATCTTTTTGTCTGGGAAGCTCCTTATTTCATCTTCCATTTTAAATGAGAGCCTTCCTCGGTAGAGTAGTCTTGGTGGCAGGTCTTCACTTTTCATTACTTGGAATATTTCTTGCCATTCCCTTCTGGCTTGTAGTGTTTCTGTGGAGAAGTCAGCTGATAACCTAAGCAGAGTTCCCTTGTATATTACTAGCTGTTTCTCTCTTGTTGCCTTTAAGATTCTTTGACTTTAAATTTACAAAAATTGATAATGTTGAAATACTGTTTATTGTAAATTCTGTGTAGCCAGTTGATTCTCACAGGTGTTTTCATTAATTTTTGCCAAAGCCTTTTATCCATAGATGGCCTATAGTACAATTCAACCATGATTTAACAAATGGAATTGTATGCTAATCCAGTAATTATTTTCCCTATAATTTGTTTGTCATTAAATGTGATATGTGATGTGCAATTTTATTATTGTGTATAAATTCTAACCTCTTTCAACTTCATCATTAGACATGGCACACTTAAGTTTAATCTTTATTATTATCATTTTCTTCCTCACTTTCTTAAGTCTGAAAAAAATCAACAAAATAATAAATCAAACTTCCTCATAGTATTTGCTGGTTTCCAACTTGTAAGTACTTTCACCATGGCTGGCTTCCAGCTACCACCATGATATCACTGAATTCAGAGTTGGAAAGATGTGTACAGTAGGACACCATTCAATAGCATTTCTACTTTTAAAGATGTCAGTAACCTCAAGAAGTCATTAAAATAGCTTGAAAATGATAAAATTTCAGTATTTATTACCTTTGTTTTTAGTATAAGGTATATAATGTGAACTGTATATAATTTAATTTATTTTTTATTTTTTAAAAGATTTCATTTATTTTAGAGAGAGAGGAATGGATGGAGAAAAAGAGGGAAAGAAACATTAATCTGTTGCCTCCTGCACACCCACAACTGGGGACCTGGTCAGCAACCCAGGCATGTGCCCTGACCAGGAATTGAACTGGTGACACTTTGGTTTGCAGGACAATGCCCAACCTACTGAGCCATACCAGTTAGGGTTATACAATTTAATTTTAAATAACAACTACAATTTACAGCCACTTTATAAAATCCTGTGAACCTGCATGAGCTGAATGCAGCATACACTGTTTAAGCACAATTGAATGGAGGTTGCAATTTTTGTTTTAATTTCTAAAGAAACATGCCTTGGCTAGTGTGTCTTAGTGGACTGAGCACTGGCCTCTAAATCAAAGGGTCACCTGTTCGATTCCCAGTCAGGGCACATACCTGGGTTGCAGGCCAGGCAGCCAGTAGGGGGCTCATGAGAGGCAACCACACATTAATGTTTCTCTCCCTTTCTCCCTCCCTTCCCCTCTCTATGCAATAAATAAATAAAATCTTAAAAAAATAAAACAATAAAGAAATAATTTCTCTTTAAGGCTACTTCTATAGTACACTTAGACCTAAGCAGAAAGAAACAGGATAAGAAAATTAAATTTAGAGAAAGAATATATACAAGCTTGTAGGTCATTATGAAATTCGTTTTGAGGTTAACCTCATATATTCCTGTTTTCTTGTTGTGTTCTTTGTGGATATGAAAAGTAAATGGGTTTGACGTATATAAAAATGTGTCTTATCATAAGCTTAATGCCTGTTTGGCTATAATAGCTATAGTTCTTAAAATACAGCTTTATTTTTTATTATCCAGAGTGAAAAATTCTAAATAAGGAGATAAAGATAAGCAACTTGGATTTAAGAAGAATGATATTTAAAGGAGAATCAAAAAATGCTTAAAGTAATTTGTTTCAATGTTAATGCATCTTTACTTTAATCTAAACATAGCATACATTCAGGCAGGCAGTGTTCATTCCTCAGGCAAGCAGCCTCCAGGCCGACACACCCACGATTCCAGAAACCCTTGTACTTTCCCTCCACCTGATCAGATTAGAAACTTGCTCAATTCCAAACATTAGGCTCCAGGACAGAGGCTGTTGAAATGAATGCCTTCTGTATTCTAACACTGTAGCTATGCTCAGGAGAGCTTCTGAAGAACTCATTAACACATCAGGTTAATATCCCATTTGTCTGCTAAAGTATGCAGAGAATGCTCTCTCCTGTATTTACTGTGCAGACTCTCAGAACTTCCATTAAAATAGCACATATTCAGAACTGAAGCTCTATACTTGACTCTGGTTACGTTTCTGAGTGATGAGCTAAGAACTGATTTTAAGTAAATTCCCTTCTATCCCTGACTTTATTTGGTTTCAGGCACATAGTTTCTCTGAGACCTTTGAATACAATATGCTTTCTGTACCTAAAAGTCATTTATGGCCTTTCCTTCAATTTTCTGAGTTTCAGTCTTTATCTGTCTTAACAATCACCCTTCCTAGACTGTAATCTCTTTGAGAAAAGAGGCAGTGCCTTATTCTTTCTCCTGTCCTCTGGTAGTTCATAGTCTATGCTCTGTATGGTATTTTATACTCCTGAGGTCTTTGTCTTTTATTTTGGACTTTCACAAAACTGAAGAAAACCAGACTCATTAGTTTCCTTTATGTCTACATAAGATAAGTAAGCCAATCAAGAAAGCAAATCAGACTATTCCCCATGATTAATATATTTTTTTAAATTTGACAAGATGAAGCACACAGCAGTTAGTTAGCAAGTATCAAAAACAAAGTTATAAGGAAGCATAAACTACCTTTAATGATAAATTAATGTAAGTAAGTGAATTTTTTAAAAATCGTATATGGCAAGTAATTCCAGTTGATGAGTTCAAGAAGTGGGTTACAGACATTTGATCTTCTTCTTCACCTTATATTATCTTTTTTTAAAAAAAGTGCTTTCTATACATGCTTGTCTGTCACATGAACTGCTGAGGACACAAAGAGTAGTGAAATATTGTCTCTACCTTGAAGGAGCCCCAATCATATGAAAAACAAAAAGAACTTCATTCTTCATTGAGGAAGAAACTGCTAATATTTCTGTGTCAAGACTGGTGAAAAGCAGCCAAAATGCACTGAACATTGACTCTGCGCTAGACACTGGCTGGGTGCTTTGTGCAGATTCTCTCATTTGCGCCTGCGCTTACTGCGTACCACACACCATGTTCACTTACGTGTCTGTGGATCTAATCTTCTCAGCGGGCTTATAAACTCCCACCTTTAAATTATTATGCTGCCATGGCTCCTTAGCAAAATAAGTAAAATCTGGGTAAAACATTTTCCAAACTAATGTATCTTCTAGTGTTTAAAAAATTACTTCTTTTGTCTCCTTTAGGTTTTTCTTTATGTGTCTTTATCTACAGTTTCTTTATTAATTCTATGCCAGATTCTTATTTTAAAACTCCTAATATCCAATCCACTTCATATATGTTCCTAATATGTGTGTATTCATATAGATTTTCAAGTTTTGTCCATCCTCAATCATATAAAAGTAGACGCATTATTGATTATGCATACTTATTCTTCCTCTAAATATTTTTATATTTTAAAGTCAAACAATGCAAAATGCAAATATATTTAAGGGGAGATTTAATGCTCATGTGTTTGTATTACACCAGAAGTATTTCATGATCAGCTTTTGCTGCTACAGTAAACTTGCATACCAAATCCTCCTTACTCAATGACTTACACATATTTACTTTTCTTGCCAACTGGCCTGTAAACTGATTGGTTCATCCCTGCTTGGGACTGAAGTTTGGATTATCAAGACTTCCCCACATATATTTATACTAGACCATCCTAGAATAAAGGGATAATGACTTCCCAGAGCAAGAGCATTTTTTTGTAATGACGAGTCAGAGGAATATATGAGTGAGCTCTAAGATCTCTTAGGACCTTAGGTTGAAACCAATATTCTGCCACATCTGTCTATAATAGTGGAAAGTTGTAGCAGTGGGGAATTCTAACCCACCCCACCATTCTTTGATGTGGTTTCTGTAAGTGCTGACTCTGACTAACATGTAGCTTGTAGATAAACAGGATGTGTGTATAAGAATCATAAAAACTAATTCCAAAAGATGCAGACTTTGACCTTCATCCATGGATCCAGGATAACTTGGAACCAGGATGATGTGAAGCCAGGATGCCTAAATCAGGATGAGGCACCCCAGACCATCACTTGTGTTATCGGAATAGACTGTGCTCAACTGCATGTAGAGAACTTTTCAATCCCCTCCCTTGATCTCTTTGCTTTGTTCCCCTTTCCGTCCTTATAGAAACCTCTGCTTCCACTGAGATGTGGAGATGGGCTTTGACACATGAGTCCCCCATCTTCCAGATGGCCAGCATCTGCAAATAAGCCACTTACCTTTATATCAGCAACTGCCTCTCAAGTATTGGCTTTTGAAGTGGCAGCAGCCAGATTTGTGTTCAGTTATATGCCCTTATTCTATCCACCAAAACTATCTGCATAATAAAGCCCATATTAATGGGTAAGAAATATATGTCACAAAATCTTATGCTCTGCAAGACCACATGACAGAAGAGAATGAACACCGGGGAACAATCCAATTCATTTATTATCTTTTACTCATTTATATTCCATATAGAGAAGTGTTAGTAACCTTTTATAAACATGAATAAACGGAAGCTCTGAGAAATTAAGGAAAAAGCCCAAAGTCACATAGAAAATGGGAGCAAAAGTAAACATTTGAATAAGGCATAGTTTTGAATTTATAGACCACATTTAATTCTCTATAATCTCTTTTACAGCATTAATATTGCTAGTTTAAAAAGAAAAGTTGAGATTTCACAGACAGTATAGCTCTTTTTCTTGAAAAAAGATATAAACACAAATAAAGGTACTCAGTCACAGTCAATAGCATCAATCATTCCTCTGTTCTTCACCCTAGAAAAGAAGTGTAATTGGCCTTTCCATTGTTATATAAATTATCTATTGTGGCTGGACTCCATGTGGCATATGATGTTAATTAGCCATGTGTGGTGGCTTAAAATAAAATCTTTCATTAAGCTTGTAAAGTTAATTTAACTTTCTCTTTCTAGCTAAAAAAGGTGACTCTAGTAACAATGATAATTTTAATTCAGTTTTTTAGAAAAAAAGATGAGAACCAATGGAAGGTGCATTTTGAAACTGATTTGTTTTTCATTAACGTTCTATGAATTTGGGGATGGACCTGTTATGATCAGCAGTTTATGTTGGATGATCAATGAGAGTGGGAGGGCCACCCTGGGCTAAGGCATCCACCCGAAATAATTTCTCTCCATATGTGGAGCTTATATCCATGACTTTGGCTCCTAAGTACTGCTTTCCAAATTTTCCAGATATTTAAAACCACCTTGGGATGCTTGTTCAAATTACCAGGATACTTACCTTGGGGAATCTCATTCAGTAGCGTATGCTCTGGGAACGTATGCTCTGAATTTTTAACACATGCTCCCAATGGCTCTTATGATCAAATAAGAAAAGGGTTAATACATTTAAAAAACTGAATGATTTACGGAAGAAATTACAGGCATACCTTGTTTTACTGTGTTCTGCTTTATTGCACTTCACAGATGTTGTGTTTTTTGACAAATTAAAGGCAAGATTCTCTATCAGCAAAAGATTATGACTCACTTTATGAGGTGGTATAGAACTGAACCCACAATATCTCCAAGGTAATTCTGTATATCAATTCTCTACAATCTCTTCAGAGGATAAAAGCAGAGAAAATACGTCCTAACTTAATCCATGAGACTAGCCTTACCCTATACCAAAATCAGACAAAGACATTAAAAGAAAGAAAACTACCAATCAGTACCTCTTATAAGCATAGATTTAAAAATCCTCAACAAAATATTAGCAAATCAAATCCAACAATGCATAAAAAGAATATTATACAACACCAAGTGGGATTTATCTTAGATATACAAGGCTGTTTCAACTTCTGAAAATCAGTTCATGTAATCCTTCTCATTAATAGATGATGATAGAAGAGAAATTACATGATCATATCAATAGATTCAAACAAAGCATTTGGTAAAATTCAATACTTACTCACGATAAAAACTCTCAGTAAGCTACTAATAGAGGAAGTCTTTTTCAGCTTGATGTAAACTATTAATAAAAACCCTACAACTAACATCACCCTTGCTGGTGAGGAACACAAAGCTTTCTCACCAAGACCAGGTATAGGCAAGGATGTCCTCTCTCACTACTGCTTTTCAACATTGTGCTGTAAGTCCTCACTAATGCAATAGATAAGAAAAAGAAAGAAAAGATAAACAGATTGGAAAAAAGAATAAAACTGTCCTTGTTCACAGATAACATGATTAATTATGTAGAAAATCAAAAAAGTCTCTCTTTCTCTCTCAGGATACAAAGTTAATATTAAAAGTCAGTTGCAGGCCCCGGCTGGTGTAGCTCAGTGGATTGAGTGTCGGCCTGTGAATCAAAGTATTGGTTTGATTCCCCAGTTGGGGCACATGCCTGGATTGTGGGCCAGGTCCCCAGTAGGTGGCGCATGAGAGGCAACCACACATTGATGTTTGTCTCCCTCTCTTTCTCCCTCCCTTTCCCTCTAAAAATAAAATAAATAAAAACCTTTAAAACAAAAAAGTCAGTTGCTTCCCTATATATCAACAATAAACACACAGAATTTGAAATAAAAAACACAGTACCATTTATATTAGTATTCTCAAAAATGAAATACTCAAGTATAAATATAACAAAATATATTCAGGGTACATATAAGGAAAACTATAAAATTCTGATGAAAGAAATCGAAGAACTAAATAAATGAAGAGGTATGTCAAGTTCATGGATAGGAAGAGTCAATTTTGTCAAAATGTCAAATTGTTCCCAAATTGATCTATAAATTCAATGTAGTTGAACTCAAAGTTTCAGCAGGTTATTTTATGGATACAGACAAACTAACTCTAAAGTTTATATAGAAAAGCAAAAGACCCATAATAGCTGGCACAATATTGAAATAGAAAAACAAAGGTAGAGAACTGACATTATTCAACTTCAAAGGTTACTCCAAATCTACAGTAATCAAGACAGTGTGGCACTGGAAAAAAAAAGGAGACAAGTTAATCACTGGAAAAGAATAAACAACCTAGAAATTAACTATATAAATACAGTCAACTCATCTTTAACAAAGGAACGAAGATAATGCAATGGAGTAAAAATGATCTCTTCAACAAATGATAGTAAAACAATTGAATATTCACAGAAAATGAATTTAGATACAGACCTTACACCCTTTTCAAAAATGAACCCAAAATGGACCATGAACCTAAATTTAAAATGCAAAACAATAAGCTTTTAGAAAATAACAGAAGAAAACCTACATGACCTTGGGTATGGCGATGACTTTTAGATAAAACACCAAAGACACGATCCATGGAACAAAGAACTGATAAGTTAAAATTCATTAAAATTGAAAACTTGTGCACTGGGAGAAAATATTAGCAAGACCAATTTGATAAAAGACTATTATTAAAAGCATACAAAGAACTCTTAAAGCTCAACAACAAAAGTATTCAATTAAAAATAAGCCCCAAAAAAGATATAGAGATGATAAATAAGCATATAAAAAGACACTTCACATTATAGATCACCAGGGAAATGCAAATTGAAGTGGCAATGAGATACTACTACACATTTATTAGAATTGTCAAAACCCAGAACACTGACAACAACAAATGCCATTCAGAATATGTAGCAACAGGAACTCCCATTCATTGCTGGTAGAAATGCAAAATAATACAACCATTTGGAAGACAATTTAGTAGTCTCTTATACAATTAAATATACTCTTCCTATATGATCCAGAAATTGTATTCCTTGGTATTTACCCAAAGGAGTTGAAAACTTATGTCTACATAAAAACCTGCACGTGGATATTATAGCAGCTTTATTCATAGCTACCAAAACTTAACAGCAACTAAGATGTCCTTCAGTAGGTGACTGGATAAAGAAACTAATAAATATCCAAATAATGGATTCTTATTTAGCACTAAAATGAAGTGAGCTATCAAGTTATAAAAAAAACATGGGGACCTATAAGTGCATATTACTAAGTAAAAAAGCCAATCTGAAAAGGCTACATACAGTATGATTCCAACTATAGGACATTCTGGAAAGGCAGAATAATGGAGACAGTAAAAAAAAAAAAAGGTGGTATCTAGGGCTGAGGAAAGATGATTGGGCCGAAGACAGGATGTTTAAGGCAATGAAAATACTCTGTATGATATTATAATAATGAATAGATGTCATCATACATTTGCTCAAACCCATACAGTTGCAAATGCCAAGAGGGAAACCTAAAGTAAACAATGGACTTTGGATAATTATGATGTGTCTATGTAGGTTCATGGTTGGTAAAATGCACCATTCTGGTGAGTGATGTCCATAGTGGCGGAAGCTATGCACGTGTGGGAAATACACAAAATTTCTGTACCTTCCTCTCAATTTTATTGTAAGCCTAAAACAGCTCTAAAAAAGTTTTTTTGAAAACAGAGAAAAACAAACAAAAACCTAAAAACTGAGTGGTCATGATTTGTGATGGCTGCTCTGCACTGCATTAGGAATTTAGAGGAAAGTGGATGTTTTAAAAATTTGCCTCAGACTGCAGAAGCACTCCCTTCAAAATTATGGTGCAAATGCATTTTGAATTGTAATTCTATAAGGAGAAATTCATAACATTTTGAAAACTTTTAATTTTTTCCTAATATTCAATTGTTTAAATTTTCTCAAACTTCATTCTTTCCATTTTTCCTTTTTCTCCATTGCTTAATCTTTTGTATTATGTTCTCCTACAACATGCTCCTGACTCCTCTCCAAATTACATGGAATCAAGTAGCCACATTTGGTTGGCCTCTGCCACATGTACTACACCCTTTCAGCTTAAGTAGCTGCCTTCCTCTGAATTCTTTCTCACAAATTAGGGCCGCGAGCTTCATATCCTGGTTATCAACTCAAAAACTAATGGAGAAACAGGAAACCCTGATGGGATGACAGCAAAAGTAATATTGGGACATGCTATAATTATATCAGGATTATACTGAGATTAAATCTAAGGTAGGGGTCAGATTGGATTCATTTTGAAACCAAAACTCTTGGCTATTTGCGGGCCATGTTTGTAGTCCACTGAATGCCATTTTGGAATGAGAATGCATACCTTCCATTAGCAACCATTGTAGGGAGTGATTGAATTTGGCTTGTTTTTACAAAATTCGTATCCAAATGGTCCTTTTAAGAATGCACCCTGTCAAAACTTGATCACAGCTTAGTATGTGTCATCATAAGCATACTTAGCTGAATGGCAAATTACCCTGAATGACAGGAAACTAGAATTTATTTTCTATCTTGGCTACTGATTGACCACCACTGTAGTCAAGTCTCCCGCTTTTTCTGCCTCCATTTTTTGTCCTGTAATGTGAATAAACTGATGTAAAACACATTTCCTATAAAACAGCTGTCTTCAAAATTCTAAACATAATCATTGGTGATTGTTACCCAGGCAGTTTGGAAGCAGCTGAAAAAGTCTTCTCATTCTATTTTTAGCAAAAGCAACATAAATTAGCAATGTCATGGCCAAGGAGTAATCTTGATAGTCTGTCTTTTCTTTTTCTTTCTTTTTTTTTTCCAATCCAAAAGGTTTTTCTTCATTCTTACTATCCATGAATTTATAGAGAATAGGATACCATTTAAAACTTTACATAAGCATGAAATAGATTGCTAAATCTTTGAAACTCCCAAAGACCATAACACTGATCCCTGTATCATTGTGGCCATGGGTATATTGTGTGGTAACTAACAAGCAAATGTCTGCCACATTACCAGTAAGTTTTGTTGATTTTTTTCCCTAATACTGAGTAAAGCCTGCTGCCCTGCAGGTTTCATTCACTGGTTATTTATGTATTTGTTTATTTAATACTCTACCTCATTACTCAGGAAAATACAGGGGCCAGCACAAATAATGCCCCTTCTTTATTACATAAAAGTCTTTTTATTACAAAATCATAAGCAGGTAATTCCTTAACATAACAATATCACACTCAAGCACACCATATGACATTTTTGGAGAAATGTTCAAATTGCTGTCCATCTTGTGTTAGATGTTCATGTACCCTACCAACCATACTCAGTGGCATTACTGCTGCCAGACCCTGTTTACACAATTAAATGGGATAAAATAAAATTTAAATTAAACAAGTGAAGAAATAAGAAACAATAGAAGAAAATATAAGGTAAAACCAGGAACTAAATTATTGCATAAAAGACTTTCTTTGATATTACACATTTGCTAAAAATGGTACATCAGTTTGCCTCTGAGATTTCTAATAGCCATCCACTGGTTTGACTTTTGCTCCCTGAAGCTACAGAAAATAAATCAAGTCCCTTTTCCAGGAGAAAGTCTCTCAGAGATGCAAAAAAGGGTCTGGGTCCTCTAGGCTAAATCAGAATAAATAATCTTACCCGTTGCCCAGAAAACATTATTAATCTACTTCGCCTTTGTAAGAAAATTCTAGTTTGTTCTATTGTTTCCATGCTAAAAGACTCTAGGGCATTTGATTGCCTAACCTCATTCCATCTAACTTTTTAAAAATAGAACACTTTTTTTTCCTCATGGAATTCAGTCATTTGTGGGTGAATAGTGGAATGGACAATATCAAGGCTATGTTGGTAGCAAAGTCCACTTTTAAAATGTTGTATCCTGACCTATGCCCACTGAGGACCCATTTTTACATTCCTCCTAGTGACCTACAATAACCTACACAGTGAGAGCCATTATGCTATTAGGGACTTGAGTGGTTATTATTCCTCCTTCCTGGTTTGACCAAATTATATTGAAACCATTCACACATCCTATTTGAATATTAAGTGTGCTAAGACTTTTTCTCCCACTGCTCCCTCTATGTACCTTCCAAAGTTTGGTATATGGTGAAGAAGACAGTGTCATACAAGGTCTCTCTGTCAGAAAGAGCATAAGAGTGAATTCCCATGCTCAAACATCCAGTGAACCTCATTAAACATATTTGAGCAAGAGAAACTGTAAAATCTCTTAACCAATGGTTAAGAGAATCAGACCCTGCCTCAGTCTTTAAATTGTAAGAAGTTTTAGAATATATCCAAACCCATCCAGAACCCCACCCACCCATTAGCTTTCTAGGCAGAAGCAACCAGAGTTTCTGTCTCCAATGATCCCACAACATACCAGTCTGAACCACGTACCACGTGGCAGCTTTAATATGTTTAAATGTCCTTCAAATTCAAGTGGCAATTATTAATCAGTCAGCCGTGATCTTCATTTAATTCATCACTACATTCTTGTCAGAGATCGTTTGATTATGAATTCTAGAAAGAATTGAGACAAACTGAAGACCTCAGAGACCCAAGGTAAATATGCTTCCCAAGGTTGCATTCAAAGTAACTGGGGTTCAAAGTTCCCAAGAGATGAAAATATTGGTATGGCTACATTGTGAAGTAACAGCAAACCCCCTAAGCAGTTTGTTATTATCATCATAGCTTTGGCACCAAAGATTTCATAATAATGTGTCCTGGAATTTTCTTTTACCTCTAACCTGTCGGAAATGAGGGGCTGGGAGTTATGAAATGATTTTCGATACGCAAGGTGGTGACGGTACTCACAGCAAGCAAGGTAGTACTCAGTCCTTTTGCTGACAGCTGCAGAACTCAGGGGCTGCTCTGGTACCCCGCTTCCGGCCCTGAGCCCTGGGCCTTCTTTAGCTTCCACTTACCAGACCAATAAAACACTAGTTTTTTAAAATGCCATATAAATTAAATAATTTGAGAGAAAACTACCATACCTCTGACCAAGAGAATATTGGGCTCTTAATATTCATCCAAGACACATTGAAAAACCCTACAAGTGGAAAGACAAAAACACAATAAAATAAAAGAATCAGAAATTCAGAAAAAGATATACAAGGCATTGTCCAAATTACAGGCAAACTCTAACTCAGCAGCATGAGTTTGAGTGATTAGTAAAATATATGACAAAAATAGCTCTGGCTGGTGTGACTCAGTGGACTGAGTGCCGGCCTGTGAACCAGAGGGTCGCTGGCTCAATTCCCAGTCAGGGCGCAAGCCTGGGTTGTGGGCCGGGTCCCATCCCTGGTGGGGGTGGGTCCGTGAGAAAGCAACCACACATTGATGTTTCTCCCCCTGTCTTTCTCCCTCCCTTCCCCCTCTGTAAAAATAAACAAATAAAATCTAATATTTTATTAGATTTTGGTATATATATATGCGTGTATATATTAATATATATATACCAAAAATATAAATAAAACTTGAAGTTGAAACCAAGACACATATATTTTGTGAGTTACAGGGGCTGTGACCTTGAAACTGTAGAAATAAATATGTAATCTTTTTAAAGAACTTGGGTACATAATGAACAATGCTTACTTCTCATACATAAGCACATTTTTCCTTTTTTAACTTTTAGCATCAATCTAAGAACAAATTGCCGAAGTCCTCAAACTTGACTGTGCATAGGTCATTGTAAGATTCCAGGAAGAAGTGAAGAGAGTTGGCAAAGGAATTATTTCATCATCTTTCAGGTGGAGAACAAAGTATTTCATACCATTCATGGAATAAGAAATAAATATTTAAATAATGTGGTTAGAAATTGAAGTGAAGGAATGAAGACCAGCAAAACATACACATTAGTAATAAGTTGGAGAGAGAGATGGGTAAATGAGGAAATTCACATCTCATAGAGCAGGAGGCAAATTTTAAAATAATTTCTAAGGTCGGTATATTGAGCAGTAGTTAGTAACATGGTTAATAGAATTATGGAGGTAAACACCAGATAAACTAAGTAGAGAAATGACTGAAGGTAGCTGCTGCTCAGGTTTGGAGCAGGGTCTAAAGAAGGACAGAGTAGAGGACTATTATGATGTCTTCACTATAAAATTTTCTGTATTATTTGTATTTTGATGTCCATGTAACTCGAAGTTTTCTGTGCTATTCTTGACTATTTACTCTGTGCATTCAATGGAAATCCATGTAAACAACCAGCACTGAAGTAGAAACTAAAGTAGAACCTAAGAATCTCTTCTTTAGAGCCAGAGGAAATGCCCACAACATTGACATCAAGTGCATGGTTGGGTTTTCCCATTCAAAAACTTCATAGGCACGCTGATTTTTAGTAGACAGTGAATTTTAATCTGAAGTTTTAAGTGCCACCACATTTAGTATAAAACTTTGAAGATCTACTGATCAATTGGTGCTTCCAACCCTCCCTCCCCGCCCCACAAACACACAGGGCCTCTCTTCAGTAAAATGCGATTCCACTATGCTAGAACTGGCAAAGATTTGTGTTTAAGAACATAAAGAGAGAGATGATTTCTCCATTTCTTTGCATGTATAGCACTCAGATTCCTTATGGCTCTGACTACTTTTGGTTTGCTATTAATTTATCTTAATTTTGAATGGGGGAGGTTAGAAAGAATGTAGTTATTCCTCTAAAATTGAGTCGTTTGTTTTAAGATCACCTGGTTGATGGTAATTCAAAATGCAGGCCTCAAATACAAGTGATTTGACTCAAATTCAGTGCTCAAATTGCTAGACTGAGGCTCACGATAACAGCTACCTTTCATTAAACACTAATTATGTGCTGAGCTCTATATACGACTCATTTATTTCTCACACTGTACTATTATTATACCCATTTTACCAGTAGTTAAAATGAGGGACAGAGAAATCAATTTATCCTAGCAGGCTTGGCTAACAAATGATAAATCTAGAATGTGAACCCAGAGATCACTTGGATAACATAGGATTGGAATGGAAGGGATCTGGGAAAACATTTAGCCTAACTTCATTGTACAATGGAGGAAAGCCGGGATCGTAGAAGAAAATTAACTGGTCCAAAAGTGCACAGCTGGTTAGTGACAGAGCCAAGACTAGAACCCACAAATTCTAGCTTCCATTCCAATTATCTTTCAACCACAGAAGGTCAGAAAATGTTAAACTTTCTGAGACTCTGCAGCCCATCTGGGTTTTTGAAGTGCCAAAATTGTAAGTCTTGATACTCAGTTAAATTAGGATCTGAAGATATTTGATACCAGCACACTTTCATATTTGGCAAAGCCATGAAATTTCATGGAAAAATCACTACACCAACTGGTACTACAGCCTTCCATATTCAATAGCACCACAAAAAATAAATCATTTTTCTAGTTTAGTAGGAACACTTCAAAGAAATCAGATTGTTTTTCAGATGGCTTCAGCTTTAAAGAAATATTTATTGGAATTTATTAATGATAAATTCTTGTATACCGGGAAATTCATGTGTAGGAAAATAAAAACACAAGGTCAAAAATTTGATCCAGGCCATTTCTCATTGACTCCTAATTTACAACACTCTTATTAAATTGTTGGTTCATTCAGTAACACAGCTCACGCTGGTGGCTTTATTTGGTAAAACATGATGTTACCAAGTAAATAAAAAGGTTTGTGGTGAAGGTATCCATATTCATACATAAGAATCTGAAACATCAAAAGCAACAACTAAATACAAGGTAATCACAATGAATTACTCTTTCAAAAAACATCCTCCAATTGCTCATTATTTGCAATATTACCCACTGCAGTACAAACTTTCAACTGTAAGGAAAGATTTGTGAAAAGAAAGTTTGCAATTAATTTTGCAGTGATATTAAAATAAAATGTTGGAAAAACTCCTCTATAAAAAGTAAAAAAGAAGGGAAAATTGGAGTGGGATTATAAGAGATTTCATGCAATTGTCTCTCTATTCCGGGGACCTAACAAATGGAGAGAGGGGTTTGGGGAAAAACAGAGAAGTGCATAAAGAATACCTGAGTGAAGTATTTGCAGTAAGACAAAATTTCCGCTTTGAAAATCTCTGCTAGTCTTTGGATTACGCTGCTAAGCATTTACAGCTCCCAGAAGTCCATGTATCTGCTGCAGATTGCTTGAAGGAAATAAAAAGGAAAAGGGACTGACAAGTTGGATATGCCTCCAAGAAAGCAAAGCAAAGGTATTTCCAGACTCCATTCACATGCAGCCTCACGAAACATAAAATATCAGAAGAGGCCAAAGAGCCTATCTGAAATCTAGGCACACCTAACACTTCCAAACACACCAGTCCTTAAAATGTTTTTCTTCTTTATTATAGCATCGTGTGCTCTTATCTTGTTGTTGTCTAATCAAAACCATGTTTGGGATATCTGACTCCATGGAAGACTCCCAATAAAAGGGCCTTAAATTGACTTAGGCAATACATCAACAAAAGAAGTCACTTACTGCTTCCTACTCCAATATTATGAATATTGACTTAAATAGCAGGGTGCTTTATGAACTTTTCCCTTCAGCTTAGAAAACAAAATGTTTCTATTCTAACTGTCTCCTCCCAAATGAAGTAATAATTATTGAAAACAGGCCCTGTGAACTGTTTGGCTCACCAGCTGAATTTGGTCCATGGAAAAAATTTTATCAGGTCTATAGTCTCTGGTTTGCCATTGGTCTCCCCAAGTCTAATCCTCATTTTTATACAGACTATCTGGGGCTCTTAGACATTGAAATCCGTGATTGCCATTAAAGCAGTGTGCAGACTTCCTTCTTCTAGTTCTAGATTTAAAAGCGCTTAGATAAATATAGTTATTAAATTAAAGATAGTTTTAAGCTTTGAGGAAAATGGTCAAAGAGAAAAAAAATCTTAAGGCTGTATGCTCATGTTCCTTTTAGTAGGTATGTTTTCCTGCCTTCATCATCTTTCTTTATATCCAAAAATAACCAGATCCCAGTGTTCTTCATTTCGGTTCTCATAGAAAGCCTTTCTTAACCCTTAAATTTCATGTAAAAATTATTGAATCATTGCTCTAAGTCAACTGAACCTCTAGTTCCCAACATCTACTCAAATTGATAAATTAATAAACAAGATGTCAGTATATTGATGTGTTCCTCACTTTCATAATTTAATTGAAGTAGAACAGGGAACCTTTAAAAACATAAATCATTATCCCAAGGGACTTTCAGAATTTTGGAAACTGTGGCAAACCAGAAAAGGAAATGTTTTGTCAAAGGCAGTAGGCCTATACCCATTGCCAATCCCTACTTACATGAAATGTAAGAAGAATGTTTCCGAATAATTACTTTCTGCTAATGATGGGAAAACAAGTCAAACTTTTTAAGGAAAATTTCATTAAAAAAAAACCTTACTACTACTAAAACAGCTGCCAAATTACCTATTTCTGCCTCACATCTGGCAACAAGACCTTCTTATGTATTTGTACCCAATGGAAGCTCTCTGCAATGGCATTGGCATAGTTGGTGGGGGAGAGAGGGAAACTGTGGATAAGCATCCAAACTTAAGAGGCACAGCTCTTTCACAAAGAAAAAAATAATATCCCAGATAGATTTTGTTAGAAAGGCCACACATGTCTTTGAATAAACTATCGACTGATGAAATGTTTACTCATGGTATAAGAGTCAAGTCTTTATATTGTGTTTCGATTTGTTTAGTATTTTTCAAATATTCCATAATCAACAAGAGAGTTTGAATCTCTATGTGATAACATTGTGCTCGATGCTAAAGGACCAACCAGGGGTTCTAGATCCTATTTTTCCTGGTCTCCCTTCTTCCATTACTATTTTCACCCTGGACACAGGCTCCCGTCCCAGATGTTCACTGTTCACTGCAAGCTTTAGTAAAGCTAACAAGGAGTAACATTTATGTCCAGTCATTGTACATGTATTATAATTATCCTGTACTGTACTAATTTATAGTTGTTGAAACTTAATAAATAAATAACTTGCTCAAGATAATATAGCTAAAAAGGGACAGGCCTAAGATTTGAACTTACATCTCTTTTAATTACAAAATACACATTCTTTCTGCTCTATTGTGATGCCATCCTGTCAATATGGACGACACATTATTTCATTGCTCCTCCAAATTTCTATCCCAAAGTGCCCTTTGTATAGCAGAGAGCTGACACAATTCAGAGAGAACTAGAAATGTAACTGAAAGTGATTATCAAATTTTATCTTAAAAATGTACATACATTTTACTTGTTATTCCATAATACGTCTATATTTGTTTTACTATACAAATAGCTTTATAAGTATTTATGTAAATTGATATTCTGAAGCACGGAATGTGTTCACACTGTGTCTTTGCATAACTCCTAGAGATTCCCCTTAGGGATATAGAGACCCTGATATAGGAATTATGATCATTGGTTATATGCAGAAATGGGAAAAATTACAATTCAAGGTGAAAACAAAGCACTTTTTCAATATGACTTTTTATAAGCTAGAAACAATCTCACACAAACTCCTCCAAAGAATTGGAAAAAAGTGGAAATACTTTGCTCTTGCTATGAGGCAAGCATAACCTAGTGTTTTAAAATCTGACAAAACTATTTTTTTAAATCTAAATCAGCAAACTGAATAAGCAAACTCCAGGGATCTACGAATAGTCCTCTGAAGAGAATCAGTCTCAGGTGTGACTATTAAAAGCAATTGTGTCCAGAAGCCAGGGGAGAATTGGATAGAAGCAATAATTGGGATTCAGGGGGTGCAGGGCAGAGCAACAAGTATCCATATAGATACTCTACCAAAAAAAAAAAAAAAAGTCCAAATGGCCATTAAGTCCACAAAATTTTTTCAGCCTCACCTGGAAATTGCAAATTAAAACCCAATGGATACCAATTTATACCAACCAGAATTGCTAAAATTAAATAGATTAATAATACCAATGGTCAGCCACGATGTGGTGAACTGTGGTGAACTCATATGCCACACCTGGGAGTGTAAATTGGAAAATCTGGCCATAACTATGAGTCCTGCACCTAGACATACTCTTCGATCTTTTCACTATGTTCCTGGGTATATGACCCGCAGAAATTCATAAATATGTTTACCAAAGGCATGCACATGAATGTTCCTATCAGACCTATTCATAGTAACCCCAAATTATGCAATATCACAAATGGTCATCAAGGTAGAATGAATAAATAAAATAATGGCTATTCATATAAGAAATGCTATACAATAATGAAAATAAACTGCAGCTATGCACAACCACATAAATGAATCTTATTAGCATGATATTGATCAAATAAGACAGTCAAAAAGGAGTACATGTTGTATGATTCTGTTTATATAAAGTTTAAAAACACTCAAACCTAATTGTGGGATTGGCATTAGGGAAAACTTTTGAGGGGTTTCATTTGGAGGGAAGTGAGTAATGACTGGGCGGAGAACCAAGGAGAGTTTCTGCTCACATAGCAACACGATGTTTCTGGATGAGAGAAGTGGTTTAAATGATATGCTCTTTTTGTATACACTGAAATTTGTACTTAAGATTTATACACTTTTATGCATATATGCTATAGTTTAATCAAAATTTACTTAAAAGTGGTGACTCTGCAGAAAACCTTATTTAACAAACATTTAACATTTAGGAAACAAAGCATTGCATGTTCTAACATTCTTGAAAATGACTCATGGAAACAATTAAGTTACTAATGAAATTGTTGACTGATTAAAAATATATACATAAGTGGGAAGAGAGGTTTTCAGATAAAAGGAAGACCAAACTTAATATTACTGAGCATTGAATTGGCTCTGAGTGTCATGACTGACAGGAGAGAGTAGAAACATGACGGTTTATATATTCTCATTTTTTGAAAAATGACCACAAAGCATATCAATTAATTAGGAAGAATTTTGGTATTAATTTCAGAACAAATTTATTATATTACTATATATCTTGAACATGGGGTGTTCCAAAGCTTTATGAGAATTGCTTTCTCGTTATTAAAATTTCTCAACATTATTGATCTCATATGAGATAAAGTATTTGGGAACACTTTTATTAAAATAATCTTGAACTTGTAATTATCAACATTCAGAAAACAATCAACATTTTTTTGAGTATCACCATATTCTGGGCATACTATCAAGAATCATGGCAAACGCAGATAAAGGTAAGTTATTACCTTTCCCATCTTTGAGTATTCAAGTTGAATTAAATTAAAGGAAAAAACTTTAAAATAAAAACAGATTTCACTTGTTTTATGGCCGTATTAATGCTGCGTAACAATCAATCACTAAGTCTCAGGAGCGCTGAGTATAAACATGTAACTTGTTAGTCTGTAGGTCTGATGGGCACAGATTATCTAAGATGATGGGCCTGGAATGTCTGGTAGTTAGTATTCAAAGATGACCCTCCCATGAATTCCAACCCCATGATAGCCTCGCCTTTGTAAAAGCCTTCCCATTGCATCTGGACTGGGCATTTATTTTTTTTTACTTAAAAAAATTATAGATTCATGAAAGTTTGCAAAGACATGTACAGGGAAATCCCATGTACCCCTTCCCAGCCTAACCCAATGTTAACATCTTATAGCACTACAGTTCAATATCAAAACCAATGAATTATCATTGGTGCAGTTCACAGAGTGTATCCCTTTTCATCAGTTGCCCATGCACCATATGTGTGTGTGTACGTGTGAATACAGGTCCATACAATTGCATTGCCCGTGTAGCCATACATAATTACCACTGCAGTCAAGATACTCAGCTTTATCACCACAAGACTCCCTCACATTTCTCCTTCATAGACCTTCCCATCCCCTTCCCCCTACTCCTAACTCTTGCAAACCACAGGTCTGCTCTCCATCTCTATAATTATGTTACTTCACAAATAACATCTAAATAGAATAATAACATACTTATCCTTTTGAAATAAGCTTTTTATTACCCAGAAGAATTTATTGAGGCCCATCAAAGTTATGGTGTATATAAGTAATTTGTTTCTTTCTATTATTGAATCATATTTTATGATATGGGTGTACTAGTTTGTTTAACCACTGACTCATTGAGGGACATTTGGGTACTTTTTAGTTTGGTTTACTTTGAATAAAGTGGCTAGAAACATATGTGTCCATGTTTTTGTGTGAAAATAAGTCTTCATTTCTCTGGGATAAATGTCTACAAATGCAAGTGCCAGGTCTTATGTATGATAAGTCCACTTTTAGTTTTGAAAGAAATGGACAAGCTATTATTTAGAGAGACTATAACATTTCACTTTCCCACCAGTAACAGATGAGTGATGGAGGAGGTTCTTCTTATCCTTGCCAGCATTTGGTGTTATGATTTTTCATTTTAGCCATTCTGATAGGTGTGCAGTAATATCTTGCTGTGATTTTAACTCACACTCCTCTAATGGCTAACAGTGTTGTTAAAACATCTCATGTGCTTCTTTGCCACTTATATGTCCTCTTTGGCAAAGTGCCTGTGCATGTTTTTTTTCTTTTCCTATTTTCAATTAATTTTTTTCTGCATCCCATCCGCCCTCCCCAGCCCTTCCCCAAAAGTAACCCTCATTCCGAATTTCTTCAATAATCATTTGAGATGATTCTGATACACACTAACATTTAAAAAACTAGAGCCCCGAAGACAGGAAGTACTGAGGGAGGGCCAGAATAAACAGCCAAATGGCCTGCTCTGCTCATTCGGAGAAGCCCATCACTAAGGGACGGGGAAAGGGAGATGAGATGGTGGGAAAGGGTCTCAGGAGGGAAGCAGAAAGCCGCAAAGACACATACGATTTCCTTTTCATTATTATGCCATTAACTGTGCTGCTACTGAAAATCACCCTTCAGAGGCTGCTCCTTGAGGGTGTGCTCTTTGGGCCCGGCAGAGTTAGGTTAAGACTTTGCTGAAGACATGAACCTGAGCCAAGCATCCTTTCAGAGTCCTTTCCATCTCCGTGGCTATTACGGCCATGGAAAACTGCCATATAGGGTGTACTGAGCCAAGGCTGTTAGCAGGACCAGATAGCTGCCAAAGAGGCACATTAAAGTCAGCTCACACTTTGTCAAATCTTACTTTGCTTCTTTAACAAGAGACACTTCCACCTTCAGCTGAAAAGTTCACCGATGTTCCCAACTCTGAAAGCAAAGAAGACAAAAGAAGAGGCAAAACTCAGGGGTTTCCTTCAAGCATTTCAGGAAACAGAGTGAAACTTTAAACTGCCGAAAGTTGAGTGAATAAACTGCAGCCCTGGCCTTGAACAATCATTAACCGAGAGAGCTCACTTGACCTCCCTGATGGCCGCCTTCGTTTGGATGAAGTAGGAGCAAACTGAGCAGATTCCTAGGCCGCTCTAGCAAAGTTTACGAGAGACCATCTGAAGAGTTTACTGGTGGTATTTTAAATAGATGGCATGAACTTCCTTTTACCTTGCTAACCTTCAGAGTTTAGATTTGCTCTTTACTTCACTGACCCCCTTTCTGTTTCGAGTGGAATCTAGCAGTTGTATGTCCCACAGCAGGTGGAGCTAAACTGAGCAGGCCTGGGAGGGGCTCGGCAATTCACGGGCAATTAAATATTTTGTTGTTGTTTCTTTTTAATTTTTATGCATTTCAGTCGGGAAGGGAAAAGTGACCTTATAGGAGGCTAATTCTTCTAAAAGTATTCTAAACCAAATGGTCCTTTTACATAGTAATCCCTGGCTGAATCAAACACACTTCAGAAGCTGTTTCAGCAGAGATTTAAACTAGAGTGAATCCTCAAGCTCGAGGGAATAGCATATCAAAACTTAATGAGAAGCTAGGGCATCTTTTTCATTAAATTTATGGTTGAAAATGTTTTTAATGAGTTAAGTTTTTTTTTGCTATTCTTTCTTTTCAACAGCCTTCTGGCATCATCCTACCAGCCACCACACTGACCAAGTTCAGCATAATTGCCATAGAGGAGAGATGCCTCTAGCCATCAGCGGCATTAATTAGCTCTGACTATAAATTTTCAAGCAAAAATTGACATCATCACCATGTAAGGCAACAAGTTCTACAGTTTTTCTGTGAGGGAAAAATCAGGCAGCAATGGAGGGCAACTGAAAACGATTAGTCTCCTAAAGGCTTAATCACAGGGCAGGTAAAGCTAGTCCACTGACGTGAACGTTGCTTAGTGTCAGGAAGTAGTAAATTGGGACGGGAAAAGAAAGGAAAGGAGAGGAGAGGGGAGCGGGGAGAGACAGAGTGCAGAAAGAAGACCAAGGAGAAGCACAAACGAGAGTTAAACTTCAGAAGTTTGTGCTAATCAGATGATCAGTTGCCAGGAGGCTGGCAGCGCTCTGTGTATTTAATAGATCTATTTTATGTGTCAATAGAAAAGGAATGCCCAGGTATTCATTAGAATTTTTATTATTTGTATTCTGCCTCGCAATAAAGAAAAATGGAATAGCTGACCACAAACACCTTAAGTACATGGACATAAAGACAGAGAAGGTTGTTCAAAGAGAATACAGGAAGCAATTCTTCCTCCTATCAAAATAGCTAGCTAGAACAGTGAGAGACAAGAAAAATCAGACACTATGCCTTCTTCACACGGTGACATTAGAGACAGTGGTTGTGCCATATGATCCTCTGTTTAGTGGAACAGCTACTCACTGTCATGGCTTCCGGAAGACAACATGTCAAGGGGTCTGGCTCAAGGAGTCAGGATCTAGCCATAAGCCCCAAGCGGGGGTGATGGCCATCTGCCTTCACTGCGGAGTCCCTGGCACATACAGCAGAGCCTCGTATGTCATGCTCTCCGGTGGGAAAGAGTGAGACTGGCTTGACCCAAACAAAGCTGTGGAATAATTCTTCTAAAAGTCAACCCATGCTTGTGAGTCCTGAGGAACCTGAAGAAAGATGTAAAGGAAAGAACTCCTTGCTGTTCATGAAAACAAATGAAGAGTTATTGAATGTGAAGTGATTTTGCACACTGAAGACCCCTCGGCATTACTAATGCCTACATGCATTTGATATATTTTAAGTAATATATATAATTTACATTACTTTCATATATCATATATAATATTCAGTACTTGTTTAATCCCTATGTATAATAAAGAGTATTATATTAAAGTATTTTGTTAATTAAACTTTTCAATATTACTTTGTTGAATGACGCTTGACCTGTGTTTCAAATGTTATCCAGAGTTTTGGGAAAGTGGATTCTGTCACTCTGACATAGCCAATGGAACAAATCATCTGGAGAAATTGATATGAAATGATATGGATTACAATGTTAAAAAAGAGATTTAAAAATGTGGAGCCAAGGGATATTAAATGGAGTCGAGAGCAAAGATTGGGATAAATAAACAGAACACCCAGGTCATGACCAACAAACGCACACACGTTCATGCCACCTCCCTCATATTCTTGCCCTGCGTGGAAAGTTCTTATCTCCTGTTTTCTCAAGGATAAGGCAATAATTTTTCTCTCCTCAAATTGCCCCTATTCATCAGCTCTCCCAGCTTGCTGAGTGACAGAGACTTTCATCTCAAAGCAGAGAGCCCCTTTCAGTGCGTAGGAATAAAGAGAGTCAAAAATCATTGTCAGTGCAGCACCTGGGAAGACACAGCCAAGAAAATAGAGATGGTGGCCTCTTGCCTTATTATATTATAAAATTTTCTCTGACCATCATGGTCCTCTTTGGGGGAAAGTAGTAAGGCTGCCTTGTACCAGCCAGGCCCTTTTATTCACTTTCCCCAATTGTAAAGACACACTTTGTAAGTTAGATATGGAATTCAATTAATCATTAAGAAAGAATACATCCCACTTCAATAAACATATTTTGAGCGCCGACTTTTTACATTTATTATCTTACGTTATAATTTAATCAAAACTAAGAGAACAAATCAAGAAGAAATTGCTATTCCCAGTTGGAAGGCAAGAAATAAAAGGACATAAGCCATTCAGGGCCTAACCTTATCTTGTAACGCACAGTTAGATTCTTCTCCTTATCATGCCAGAAGCTGCAGAAAACAGAAACATTGGTTTTGTTCTTTGAGATCAAAAGACAAATACATCCCTCCCTGTGATCTCCATCTGACAGAAGCATTCCTGCTTCACCTTGAGATAAGGACAGAAATGATATGGTTGGTCTTTTAATCCCTTTCCATTTTTCTGCATCACCAGCAGGTTTCCTTGCACACTCCTATCTCTTTTCATATGTACTGAACATGCATTAGCATCAGAATCACATGAAGAGGTTCGCCGTGGTCAGCAGAGGTGCAAAGTCAGCCCTTATGCTAAGTGATTGTCATAGATTTCCCCTCCTGTGTTGACAAATCTCCAAATAACTGTAGTTTTAGATAGCTCATTTGCAAAACCTAGAGGTAAAGGGGACAAGAGTGTGAAGGAAGAAGAGGCAAGTGCAAAACGCAAAGTACTTCAGGGCTCAGGAAGGGGTAGGTCCTTTGCTCCACTCCTTCAATTGTATAGAGAAAATTTCAAACTCTTGGAGGATCTGACAGAGTTTCTGTTTTCAGGGATGACTAGAACAAATATACTTAGAGAAATGTCTAACCTCTTTAAAACACCTCATTTTTTCACACGAGGAAAACACTAACAATTGTTGTATTGAATTGTTTATTTTGGCAAAACCTGGATGTTGGTCCTAACCTTAATATTCCAGGATACAGTTACTTTAAACAGATGTTTTTGATGAGATAAGTAGAAAGGGACCAGAAGCACGGAATTTGGCATTTTTTGGAAACTCCTTTGTTTTCAGTCAGTAGAGGACGTGCGTGGCAAAGCATATTACATCACAGTGAAGCATGCTGGAAATCACCGTTAGTTATTTTGCAAGGCCCACGTACAACCTGTTTATTCTTTTCCTTAGAGCTACCTGTGAAAAACTGTTTATCAGTCTCCATGTCAGTTAATATTAGAATTTCTGGAATTTATATGTAACTTATTCCTGTGATACTAGGAGTGACTCCCTTTCAATAGGCTCATTCTGTTTCTTCTGGAAGTCAGTATGAATAATAATAGTAATCCTGGTCATCGTCTCATCCTTAAATAGTTCTTAAAGAAACAACTTCTGGCTTTATCTGAATTTAGAGTATACCTTAGAGCCCTTGCTCAATAGTATTCAAACTATATTCTTAAGAAATAAGACTAGGAATATTCACTTTTTTCTTGTTGGTATGATGACAGCTAAGTACTCCTTTTACTTCCTGAAGTAAATATTAGATGTTCAAGGACATTTGCCTATAATTTAACTTCCCAAAATAGCAGAGATACTTTATATCTCCTTTGCCCCACTTTCCATATACTAGATCGGTTAGGCATCTTCTGGAACTTTGCAACTCAATGCCCAATTCACACACCAGCAGCATCTCCTAGATGTGGGAGAGGGGTTGGTTAGAAATGCAGAAACTCAGGCCCCACTCCCCTGATCTATTTAATTAAAGCCTGAGGGTTTTTTTGGGGGGTGATATATGATTTATTTGCATATTCACAAGCAATTAAATATAAATATTATCTAGAAAGCCACAACAGTTTGGAAGAATTCTGTCATATTTGGGAAGCATTTCCTAGAAAAAAATAGGTGCCTAATCAGTTCGGGGCTGCTGTATGGAATATTATAGAATGGATGGCCTAAAGAACAAACTTTATTTCTCACAATTATGAAACTTTTGAAGTCCAAGATGAAGGCATTAGCAGATCCAGTGTTTGAAGAGTGCCTGCTTCCCGGTTTGCAGATAGACATCTTCCGGTTGTAACCTCGCCTGGAGGAGGGCAGGGAGAGAGAGGGGGCAGGCTCTAGGGCTTCTTTGATAAGGACATTAAATGTCATTAATGAGAGCTCTACCATCGTGACATCATTACCTCCCAAGAGCCCATGTCCAAATACCGTTACCTTTGGGGCTAGGGTTTCAACATAGGTAATGGGAAGTGAGACACAATCAGTCCATACTAATAGGTAAGTAAATACCACTGTCTTTTTTGGTCAGGCTTAAATGAGACCAAAGGAAACAAGTGAAAGTCTATAAGGACAAATAAGAACTGACTTCACAGGAAGGTATAGCATAAAGCCGACTTTGTGGTGTGAATTAATATTCTTCGAAAGAAATTAGGCAATAGTTCTTTTGCTGAGACAAACCTAACTCACTAGTGTGTGTGTGTGTGTGTGTGTGTGTGTGTGTGTGTGTGTATTTGCAGAAATCTTTCCCTGTGCCTAGCTCTGTGTTTTGTGTTTCATATGCGTTATCTCATTTCATCTTAATTATTCTATGGTGCTCCAGTTTCATATCCTTACAGGTCAGGACAGCTGCTACGAAGTGTCTGTAGCCCAGAACCAATTTGAAAGGGGATGGACGAGTGGGAAGCCAAAGAGAGGTCCTAGTCCTCCGTTTCCATATTGGCAGTTGCTGTCAGTAGAGATGTTATACATTTCTGTTAGGTGATTCTGAGGGGCCCAGGGTCGTAGAAAGAGTAAATGCCAATAAATCAAGGGTGAAAGGCCTCCAGAATCAAGAGAAAGTGGTAAAGATAATGTCAACCACAGCTCAGGAAAAGCAAGATCAAAGGAATAAGCTACAGTGTGGATGTAAATTATGTGGGAACAGCCTCAGAGGCCTCTAGGAAGCAGGTAGAAAGCTGGATTGGAACTAAGAGAGGGATTGCTGGAAGGAATGGGGCTTCCAGGTGGAGGTGGGCAAAGGGGAAAAAATGGGATAACTGTAACAGCATAATCAATAAAAATATATTTTTAACAAAGAAAGAAAAAGAAAGCTGGATTGGAGGGCTCCCGAGCATAATCTAGAAGCAAAGCTGGGCCGTCCTCACTTTGGCCACAGCTCCCTGTTCGTAATGGCCTCCTTCCTACTCTTTGCCATAACTGGAATGGTGATCGTGTACCAAAAGCCACCATCTGATAAAAAGTGGAGCCTGATAAAATGCTATTTGTACTGTCGCTCACTCAGTGGCACAATCTCAACTGTGTGGAGGCTAAATTACCTGGAAGCTGAAAATAAATAATACTTTTTCTCCCACTTTCTAAGTTCTTTTGGCTGGGCTAATCAAATCAACAGAAACACAGTGACAGGAGAAAGTCAAAGGTTTAACACACGTGCATGGGGAATTCACATAAGCATGAAAATGCCAAAGAAAGTGAGGCAACATTGGGTATATAAGACATTTTTGCACAAAAGAAAATGGGGGAGGGGAGGGGCCAGCAGATTTTAAAATTGAGAATAGGCAATTTATAGGTAGTTCTTGCTCAGAAACAATGGGACAGAGGGTGTATCTAGCTAACAGTCCTGGAGTCTTCCTGACTAAAGGTAGCATGAAGATTCGTAAGGTGATTAAGTCAAGGTTTCCTTCCTAAAGAGGGTTTCTCTGTCTGAATCTCTTAGGCAGGAAAGGTGAAGGATCAAAGATTCTGAGTCTTGTTTCTCAATAAACTGCTTAAGAGCCATATCCCAAAAGCAGCTTCGTGACGGCAAGATTTTAGTTCCCTTCAGTTACACGGGGCCTCAGAAGTCCGAGTTTTGAAATATCATTTGTGTCAAATAACATGAAAGGGCTCGAATACATATAAGCATACACACACTTCAAAATATAGTTAATTATATTTATGTAATTATCATTCTCCTCACTTTCAGGTTCTCTGAGGAAAGATAATGCACAGATATGATAAGTGTTAATGACAGCTGGGCTGGATGACTTATCGCTTCTATAAATATTGCCTTCTGGTAACACTGCTTCTCTGAGCACAAATAACTTTTTTTTTTTTTAAACTGACAGCTAGGATTTTGAAAAAAAGGTTTGTGTTTTTATGTGTCCTTATGGTTTTAAGTGTGCATAGTTTATAAGAACCAGCCTTTTTAATTCAAGTAGCTTTTCTCTTTTAAAGAGAAAATATCAAAGATTTTTTTCTCTCTCTTAACTGGATTCAGTCTGTATTTGCTGTGCATGAAAAGTCAAGAAGATTTTTCCTTACTATTATTAGTAAGGAAACGTGTTTTATGAACCATAAATAAATACAGAAAAAATTAATCTGCCCTGCCTACCAAGTAGCATCAATTAATATTGAGTTTATTGGGGGATTAGTTCCACAGGGTATTATACAGATAAAAAGAAGAATCCTATCAAATCCTTAGAATTGCAGCTTAAGTTCTAGGTATATTTTGACTTATCGGCCCTCATATCAATGTAGCAATATATCTTACAATAACAATAAAAACTCCTCCAGATCGTTTAATTTTTATGAAATATTTACATGGCTTTTGCTAGTTGTTTTGTATACCTTATCTCATTTAAGACTTACAGCAACCCTACAAGGACAAACTAATGTCTTTATTTAGTGGTCTAAAACATTGACACATAGAGAAATTATTTCCCAGCATGACATAGTAAGAAGTGATAAAGACTGAATTCAAATCCAGGCAAGCTGACTTCAGAGCTCAACCCTTAGCCATCATGCCATATTGATCTTAAGGGAGATTTCCAAAGTCTGTCTCAGGACTCCAGCTAGATATAGCAGAGGAAGTTTCCAGCAGACCCACTAGAGGAAGGCAGAGAGTACAGAGTTCTCTCCAATGCCAGAGCCCTCTAAATGCTTAGCCACTTGAAAGAGACACCCTGATCTCAGAACACACCCTGTTCCTAAGGGTTAAGTTGTGGATTCAGTACAAAAGGAGGGAAACAATACCAATTAATGGTCCTAAATATGGGCACCGCTGTCCTAAGACTGGCCTACTCTGCAGTTCTGTGTTTCCCAGAAAGCTGAAAGAAAAAAAAAAGAGAGAGAGAGAGAGAGAAACCTGGATCAGAATGACCAAAATAAAATTAAAAAAAAGAAAAAGCACCTACATGGCATCAGGAACTCAAACCGAACTGTTTAAGAAATGAAAAATTCTCTAAGTCCTGCTAATAGCACCAAAAACACCAAGATAGTGATTTTTTTTAAAAGCAAAGCAAAACCTGAAAGTTACCTAAGTAAAGTTTGGAGACAATTGACATCTTTATGGAACACTTGTTTTATTTTATGATTTCTGCTCCTACTGTGCATTTTGGTATCTCTCACGCACTGGCAACACATTCTAGAAAAAGCACAGGAAGAGTCTCTCCTCTCCACTCATTCCTCCCTCTATTACGGTGTTCAGCTGTTGGCAACAAATTTGACAGAAGGAAAATTCATTAAGAAAGCATTTATAAATGAAAGCAACCTGTATGGCTTTTACCTTTCCAGATTCAACATGATTCCACCAGTCAAAGAAGTTTCCAGCCTGAGTTTCTATGTGAAATAAGATTTAAAGGCATCTTTAATTCAAGTCTGATGAGATGCTAAAGACTATGTTGAGTGTGATTAAACCCACATTCTGACATGCGTTCCAAACTTTCTACAAATATGACCGTGAGAGATATCCAGAAGGTTCCAATTTACTAAAAAACTAAGGTGATGGCACTGATTAAGACTGTACACTTCTTACTGTGGAGTGCTTGGGCTACTGTACTGAGCCTCATGCTGGCTTGTCTCCTGCTCTCCACTCTGGCATGTGTGCTTTTGGGGAAAGCTTTATATCTCATGATTCAGCACATTTGGAGAATACTTCCAGCACTACCAAGACCAGATATTTACTGTTCAAAGTTAACTCCTTCCCATGAGCATTTGGGATGCCCATTCCTTTCAGAATAAATGCTGCCCCTGAAGCTGGGGAATCATTGGCTCCATGTCCTTGGTGAGATAAAGTTATTGCAACATTTATTTCCAGAAGTCTGGGTTATGTCATCTTTGCCATGGTCTCTGTATTACACTTGCTAAACAATTCTTATTACTAAGCTTAATCTTAACTTTTGCACTTTGCAGAAATACAATCATTAAGTATCTTCTACGAAACGTGCTCCTTCCCTCTGATAAGCTGAGAAAATGTTGAATGATGACGTGCTTTCCTTTGTTAGCTCACTTGAATATCAATAAAAGTAAACAAGAACCCAGCCTCTCCCTTGTAAGCTATACATCTCAATTCTGTGTAATTGTGGAGAAGTTATTTAACTCATCTTAGCTTGTGGTCTTATCTAAAAATCTGTGTGAAACTGACTACCTTCGAGAGTCAAAGTGAAGATAAGAGAACATCTGTCATGCCTCAAACACAGTGTATGGTGTATGGTTTACACTCACTAAGTGTTAGGCATTTTTATTATCTTTTTTTTTCTCACTCTTAAATGTTTGAGTTTCAGTTATCAGAGCCTTCTTGCCTTCTTTGCCAGCATTGTGAACCTTCCTGTACACCATCTTAAATGTCAGCCCGGAGTCAGGTGCTTCACACCAAGATACAGGAGATTATCATTGGAGACACTGCGCTGCAATTTCCCACTAACTGTCTTGAATGTACAATTTCTTTTCACACAAAACTTTGTCCATTCACCTCTCTCCATCCTGAAGTTGACCCCACCTATCTCAATCCATATTTTTTTCTATGCTCAGTGCAGCTTGAAGGCAATTCTATAAACAGGTTTTAGTCTTGTTCTATCAGGTATGACTTATTGTATATCTGCAGGGTAGGAGTTAAAATAATCTAAATGTGATTAGCTATGAACAAAAGCAATACGCGATAAAAAATGACACAGCCACTGTCTTGTCCTTCAGGGTGTTGAGTGATCACATTTTCCTATTTCATTGGGGAAGAGCTCATTGTACTGAAAGCATTACAGCAATATGATTAAATGCTACTATATATAATTTGATAGTGTTACCTGCATAATACCTATGTCTTCCTGCCACTGAAGCTAAACCATTTGCAAGCATTAATGTGATGCAATTGAATGCAAACCATTTTCTTTTGTGCCTCCTTGGCTGTAGTGGAGTTAAAATGAGAGTAATAATCACAAAATGTGTTTTGTTTGCAAGGCAAATGATTAGCAATAAAAATGAATAATACTTTTTATTAAAAATTAAAGTAAATAACAGATGGCTGAACCCTTGGATACCCCAATAGAAAAAATTCGTGGTGTTCTAGCTTGAGCACTTTGGGAAATGTGTATGGTACTTACTTTCTGATGAGTAACAGCATGCAACATTGTTAAGCTTGATTAAGCAAATTTAATTAGTGTTAGTCAATACATTTTTGTAAGTAGATAAAATATATTCCAGTTTAGGCATGACTGTTAATCTTTAATTTATGAGATAAAGGTTAAAATGTAACCATAAAATATTAAAATTGCAATAAAACGCATTAAAAGGAACCGAGTTTTTGTTGTTGGCACATTTCCTCATTTTTTAACCCTACAGTTCAAAGGAAATTGCCTTAATGTTTCCCTCTTTCTTTGGTTTTGCTATTATATACAAAGTGGTAAAAGTAAAATGGTAACGTGAGCTTGAATTCCCAACTGAGGACGTAAAATTTCTAAATGACGTGGGACCACATTACTATGTAACTGCACTTTACAATATTCTTCAAACCAGGGTTCATTGTTGTATAGAACTTACTTATACAGGGTCCTTGAGACTAAAGACAACAGGAAAATCTAAACTTCAGATCTTGCCTTAGAGTGGATTGAGTGCTGGCCTGAGAACCCTTCACAGGTCCCCAGTAGGGGGTACGCAAGAGGCAGCCACACATTGATGTTTCTCTCATACTATTTCTCCCTCCCTTCCTTTCTCTATAAAAATAAGTAAATAAAATCTTTTTAGATAAATAAATAAACAAACTGCTTTAAAAAGAAGATCTCACCTTAGAAAATAAAATGGCCTTAGTAAAAATACATAAAATAATAAATCAATCAATTATTTTAAAAATTCAGGAACCATTTAAACAAGATATTCTCCAGTTTGGAGGTACTGGACTCATATCCCAAACTAACCTAAAACTTTCAAATCTAATCTAATACTTTTAATGCCAGTCACTAATAATTAGTTAAGTAGTCTCTGGCAGAGTGTAAGGCCCTTTGCTCCACACAATTTGCATTCCTGAAAAATGCTGCGGCCTGAGCAAACACAGGCACAAGATTTTAAGTTTTCCAGATCTTTATGTCACATTCACTCATGCTAAGAGAAAGCTTTCAAAAAGCATTGTTTTATAACTTTGTTTAAAATCATTACCTCTCTGATTCTTTTTCTCTCTCTCTTTTTCTGACTTTTTCTTCTAGATCAGCTGTTCTAAAGTTTGTTTGTTTTTTTAAAACTGGTCATAATAAAGTGTGTGTGTGTGTGTGTGGTTGGGGAGCATTTAAGCTTAGCCACTTTATAGGAAAATGGAGTATCAATCATCATTAACTCTATCCAAAAACAGAAGTTATAAAATGCCAACAGAATCTCTGAAAAAGGTAGCCATGTACATAGTTCCCAATAACGAGCTCTTGCACCGAGGGAGCACTCCCATCCCTTCCTCCCGGTAGGAGCAATAAGACTGAAGACCTCCAGATGCATCTGGTTCTTGGCCAAGGGTATGGGGAAGAAGGGAATGTGAGAAAAGGAAAAAGTGGTGTGGACTCACGGTGAGGGAGCAGATATAGGGTCAGAATAGAAGAGGTATCCTCATTCAGAACAAGGATTTCATTTATTCATTCAGTCAATATGTGTTCATTTGCTAGGCACTATGTTAAGTGCTGCTTGGGTTATAACGCCGAGCAGAACGGACACAGTCAATACTCTTCAGGGAAACTAGATGGCCTATTGAAAAACTTACCAGAAGAAAGAGGCAGGAAAATCCGATAAAGTCCTTCGTCTTCTGGCTCTTGTCCACCCCACTTCTCTGACCTCCCATCACTTCTGACTCACCACATTTGCCCTAATGGTATTAAACTAATTAAAGCTTCACCAGACATATGAAGATGCTTCTTTGATTTTGTCGCCTCCTCTGGGAAGCTCCTTGATTTCTCTCTACTGGCCTGGTGCAAACCATACAATTTTATCCTCTTCTATAATTAAATTTTAAAAAAACTACGTGTATGTATATATACGTATACATGTTGTGTGTGCATGCTGTATATGTGTGTGTGTGTGTGTATATATCCTTTTCTTCTCTTAATTTCTTTAAAAGTCATATGATAGTTAAAAGCAAAAATTATAATTCTGTAGTATTAATATAAAACCATATTAATGTTTCATACATATAAGTATACATATTTACAACAACAGCAAAAATGATGTGAGGTAACTAAAACTATCCTGTTAGAATTTTTTTATGTTAGTCCAAATAATTCAATACTAACTTTTAATAATCTATAATAATTTGTCTATCATGATTTTGACTATATCTATTTGTATATTTCCATTAGTTTTTCTAATAATTATAAAATACATATTTAAATTTTCATACTCTATTTAAAAGTCTATTTTGCCATTTCAATTATACTATTGCAATCTTGTCATTATACAGGTCCCATTATTCTTCATCCTTTATGATATAGTTGTCATATATATCACATATGTTTACTTTGAAAATTCCATCAGATAATGTTATCCCTTTGCTTTCAGCTGTCAAATACATTTTTTAAAATTCAAGAAAACGTTTTCTACTATATTTACTGATTCTGTTTCTCTTTTTTCATTCTTGATGTTCCAAGTTGTTTTTTTCCAGTTCAAAATTTCCATTTCTTTTAAACATTATTATTTCCTTTCTATCCTTTCAATTTTAACTTTTATTTCAAGAGCGTTTGTAATTACTCTTTAAAATGTTGTGCTAGTTGCTTTAAAGTTTTTCTCAGGTAATTCCCATCATGCCATTGGCATCTAGTAATCACCTTTGTCATGAGAGTTGAGACTCCCTTCTGTGGTTCTTTTTTGCAGAATAAATATTTAGTATATTCTGGATATTTTGAATATTACCTTATGACAACTCTATCATATTTAAACCCTATCAAGAACATTGATACTTTTGTTTTAACAGGCACTTAATTTGTTCAGTTTCACCCCACAGGTTCCAATCCATCTTCTGTGGCCTCTGGTTCCAAAGATAGTTCAATTAAAATACAGGATTGCAAATATTGCATGAGATACACACATACTAAAAATATACACATTCATTATTTATCTGAAATTCAAATTAAACTTGCATTGTTTATTTTTATTTGTTAAATCTGGCAACCCTATTTGCAATGTTATTGAAATCTGTCATACAAGTTAGCCACTCATTAGTGGTCTATACCTTCATTTAGTTCTCAGATCCACTGGTTTGTTAATAAGAATCAGACTCTTATAAGTGTGAATCAAGGATGAACCCAGGAGTACACTTTCTCAAACTTCTCCCTTTCTGCTATTTTTCTAGTTTCTGTAGTTTCTGATTCCCTATGTTCCCTCTTTTCCATCCTCTGGACAGAAACTGTCCAGTTCCATAACCGCACCACACGCTGACCCACGCAGAGGGAGGCCAGGGACAGAGAAAAGCGCACTGACAGGCGTTGGCAGTGCCCTCATGGAGCCCCTGCGCGCTCAAAAGCGGAGGGAAGTTGCTCTTCCTCAGCAGGCCACTGCCCTCCCTGCACAACAGCCTTGTCCTGGGGATGAGAGAACAGAGTAAAAGGAGCAGAAAAAACTGGGGGTTATGGTCTAAATGTTTGTGTTTCCCTCAATTTTATGTGTTGAAATCTTAACTCTCAAGGCGATGGTATCGAGATGTGAAGCCTCGGGGAGGTGACCTGGCCTGAGGGCAGAGGAGCCATCATGAATGGGATCAGTGTCCCTTTATAAGAGACACCAGAGAGAGCCCTTACGCTGTTCACCAGGTGAGGACGCACTGAGAAGCCAGCCGTCTGCAACCTGGAAGAGGGCTTTCACCTGACACTATATCTACTGGTACCTTGAGCTTAGATTTTCCAGGATCCAGAACCATGAGAACTGCATTCTGTTGCTTATATGCTGTGCAGTCTATGGTATTTTTATTAATAGCAGACAAACAGGCTAAGACACTAAGGTATTTTCCCCACTTTCTCTGAGCTTTAAAATTTCCTTTTTCTACTCCTCCAGCCAAAACTAGAGGATTCCTCCTGGATCCCACTGTATGCCCCACAGTGCTCACCTCAGGGCTTCAGATTTCTACTGAGTTCAGGCTGAAGAACACTGAAGGCGACGAAAAGTGCTAAACGCCGCCTGCTCGGCAATACTTTAGAATCTGGTGTTTTTTCCCAATCTACGTGCTAATATTTATTTTTCAAAGTTCTTTTTAGGGAAAGCTGCCCATGCTTTCTCTCAGGTTTTCATAGTTGCATTCGGTGTGACAGGAAGATTGTCATGTGTTTATTCCACCTTACACAGCACCACAGCTTAGTGTTTCACGTCTTGGAAGATTGTCCTGAGTTGGAGAAATCAATAACAAATAATGCAAACATACAGCAACAAAGCCAAAAGTATATTTAAAATAGTACACTAAAAAGGTTTGTTTAACATAAAAGAATGCAAGGAAGGAAGAAAAGAGGAAAAATTAGACAAATAAATAATAAATATCAAATAGCAAACCTAAATATAACCATATCAACAGTTACATTAAGTGAAAGACGTCTGTATAAATTACTTTGATAGGACTAGAAATGAGCAATGAACATAATAATCAGTCCTCAAATTTTAATTTGTGATGAAGCTCAAAAGAGGAGAGTTGAGAATAGCCTTAAGTATTAAAGATGGTTGTCTTGGGGAGGGAACTAAGGAAGGGAACTTCCTGGAGGAAGTCTGGGAAGAGAACATGCCTGTACTGGACATTGAGATCGTCCTTGGAAAAAATAAAATACTGATGCTACTTCTGGATCTCTAAGATTTAACTTCTCTTTCTCTAGCATTTGGGCAGTAGATCCTCCTTGAGGTCACACTCTTCTGAGGTGTTCAAAAATCACTAAGATTAGCCAAAACTTTGGCAACTTGCCCCTAGTTTCAGTATAGTGGTTATACATTGTCAGTTGCCAAGCTTGGACAGAGGACGGATGGATAGATAAGTGATACATAGATAGATAGATAGATAGATAGATAGATAGATAGATAGATAGATAGACAGATAGATAGAAAGATAGATCGATGATAGATGATAGATGATAGACAGATACTTTTTTCATACTCATCAAAAATCTGCACAGCAGATATTATTTCCAGTTTTATAGTTGAAGAAACACATGGCTTAAAGGGCAAATAATTTGCATAAGGTAATACAGCCTCAGAGGCATGGGTCTTGGATTTTTTTGAATCCAGGTCTGTCTTTAAATCAAATCCATGTTCTTTCCACTATATGATTCTTTCTCCTTGTTAGCGGACCTTAGCATCTACAGCAGATAAAATGAAAACCCTGTATTTAGACCACTATGGGGAGTCTTGTGTAGGGCTGAAGCAAGGCAAATTTAGACTTTAAGGACAAAAAGGTTCTGGCTGAAAAGTGCAAGAGGAAGACTAAAGACTTCTGTGATGTACTAACTAAATTTTCATATCATATTGCCAGCTCCCCAAGTGGAAAAAAAAAAGTTTGGTTGATGATTGGTGAGGTAAGGTAAAATAAATATCAACATTTCATAACAACCAATCACTGAATATGTATTAACAAGCATAAGGCCATTTATTTGGCAATTATACAATTAAAAAGGACCATTCAAACAAAGACATTATTACCACTGTAAGTATAATGTTTGATATTTCTAAAAAGTGTTAATAGTTCAAAGGCAAGGTCTTGTTTATTTATATATTTGTTTGTTTATTTATGGCAAGGACCAATTTAAATAAAACTATATTCAAATTAAAATCAAATTAAAATTGTAAAGATGCAGAGTATTTTGGAATATGTTTTTGTAGGACTTAAATAGAATTCTAAATGTACTCAAAGTTTTAAAAAATTTTTAGCAAGAATTCTGCATTCCATTTTTTTAAAGACATAGCAAAGTATTTCTTAATTTAATCAAACCAAGAGTCATTGTCTACTCTTTGCTGGGTATACAAAGAAGATGTTCTCCATTCAATTTATTTTGGAGGAAGAGAGCTTGAAAGTACAAATGCATTTAAACAGAAAAGCATAAATGATCTGACCTATGCTCACACATCGTTCATCAATGCCAGGGGACTGCACAGTTTAGGGTCAACATTAGTGCATCTTTGGCATTCCTGTACTTATGTGCTGCTGTGATTCAGGGTTGGGATAAGCCAGATCCTATTTACAGCAATAAAACCCTCTTTTTACTTCATATTCATTACTTCTGTGGTAGTTATTCCCTGTCACCCCATGTGTTTGAGATCTTGCATAAAAGTAACCCAGCAACAGCAGGCAGTGTAAACTCACTCACAAGGGCAGCTGGCACACGAGCAAACGGGGCCTGTCATGGAGGAATCTGGATGCCTGGCTTCTGAGGACATATGAAATAGACAATATGCCTGCTTTTTAAGATTCCTAAGAAGAAGGAGAAAAAAAATTAACATTTTATGACATAATTGCCATGCACCATGGTCCATAAAATTATCTCATTTAAAACTTAAAAGAAACCCTTTTTTAACAGACGAGGAAACTGAGAATAAAAGCTGTTCAGATAAAATAATGAGATTTCTACCCTGCCTTTAAGAAGAATAAGTAAACCAAAGGTCCATGAGGGTAGTATACTGCGCTTCTGTCTGCCTGTGAGACTCCAACACCTGCCAATGTATGAATTTATTCCACCCACAAATAAAACACATTGTATTAGTTAGAGTTCTGCAGAGAAACATAATCAATAGGAGATATATATGTATACATATACAAAGTGGGAGAGATTATAAAGAATTGACTCATGTGATTAAGGAGTTTCTAGGAGAGTTGAGTCTGAGTAGGATTAGTTGGAGAAGGGTTGTTAATTTGAGTTTGGACTTCATCCTTTAAGCTATAACATGAACATTTTTCAACATGGAATGACACAATTAGACCTCTTATGAAAAAAATCTAGTTATTGGGTATAGAATAGAGTGATATTCAGGCTTCTTCATACCTGCAGTTTCATCTGTGCCTATTTCAAAGTTATACTATGAAGCTATATTTAGCAGGTCATGACTATAATAAAGGGAGCCATTCCCTACTTGACTTTCTTTTAGAGATAACCATATTGATTCTGACTTTGATGCTCTTTAAAAGTAACAATGATGAAATTAGGTGCATGGTGGGGAAAGGTGTGACTCAAGCAGGAATTGCCTTTCATTTGCCAGAATGTTAGCATTCTCATAAACTGAACATTTATTTATGCAATGTTATGCTACTGAGCTGAGCTGCTTTGGAAGAATTTGGGGGAGGTGGGTACAGGCCCTGCTTTAATATTACAATATACTTCTAACCCAGCTTCAGGTTCTTCCTCTGTTTTAAATACTTTTCCAGATGGAGCCTCCTAAAATAGCACTCTGAACATATCACTTCCTCCACTGAAAAGTTTCAGTGGCTCATTTGTCTATTGAATAAAATACAAAATCATCAGCCTGGCTTTGAGGTGACAATCTGGCTCCTACTGCAGTTGGTTAATAAGTGTTTTATTGAGTGTCTACTGTGTGCCAGAAATAGGATAGAACACCATTAGTAGAAATGTAATTTGAGTCATATATAATTTTAAATTTTAGTAGTCACATTTTAAAAGTAAAAATAAGTAGATAAGTTTCATTTCCATAAATATTTTATTTAACCTCACTTATTTCAAATGTATAAAATATCAAAATCTAATGCATATTAAAATTACTCATGATATTTTACATTATTTTGAAAGAAATCTTAGGAATTCAATATATATTTTATATTTACATCACATCACATATTAACTGAGATAGTAAATGTTCATTGAAAATACCTAATCGCTATTGTTACCAGTGGAAATCAGGCTCTTCTACAGGATCACGAGAAAAGCATTTCACGAACCCATGCATGGGATATTGGGGTGTGGCAAGGTTTATTTGGGTGGAAATCTGTCCCGGGTTTCCAATTCCCCATCTCCGTTCATCCCACAATGGAAAAAGTTTAACCATATCTTCAGCAAGGCCAAAACAAAGGTCAGTGTCCAGAGTTTCCATTTCATATTAACATTTAGTTCTTTGGAGCCAATGTGGCTGCTAGACCTGCGTGGCTGTGTGTGTTCCCGGGCTAGAGAAAATGTACAAACAGATGGGGTGAGTGTGGGTCACTGAGAGAAAGAGCTTGTTTTTTCCCCTGAGAATATAACCAGCAGCTTTTTCAAAATAACTAATCAACTTCCCAAGCTTTCGTGGGCTTAAGATGGGTCTACCCCCTAGTTTGATGGACAGGTCTCCATGGCCAAACACCTCTTCCTGCTCCATTTTCACTTCTATTGTGAATGTGTTTACGTCCCCCTGAGCCCCCCAACAATCTGGTACTGGAGGGCAAGCAGTACTCTTGGGAAGATTTCCTGAGCTCTGAGAATTAAGTCTCCTCAGTGGCAGTCCCCAGGAATGTGTGAGTGAGTCTATAAATACTATAGCTTCCTGGCTAAGCAAGCAAGCTTATGAACCCCAGTTTATTAAGCTCAATGTCTAATTCCCATTGCTCTTTTTCTTATTAATAATTAGCTAACTACCTACAGTAACAGTATTTAGATTTAACAAATGTACAGTTGAAAGAGTAGATCCATATATCTAAGTAGTTCCCAACATACTTAAACATTTTTTAATAATTGAATTGAGTATGATTTTATAGATTTAAATTTTAGTCTCTCTAGCCACATATGTCTTGCAGCTATTGTTTTAAATAGTGCAGTTCTACAAGCACAGGCCCTGCACTCATGGAGTTTATATTAACTCTCCTTTCCAGCACTGTCATCTACTGCTTCCCTACAATGTCAGATGGATACCCTGACTTAAGACCTTTGTTCTTCCTGTTCCAATAAGCTGGTTCTGTCCTTCTAATGGTGTTTTTCCAACCTGTTGAAATTCCACGTACCTCCACCAACCTTAGCTCAGATGTCAATTCACCCAGGGCACCCCTTCTCAACCACGTAAGCAAGAAGTCGTCTGCATTGTTTGACTTCTGCAGTGTTTGGATTACACTCTTCTTTTGACACAGATCATATATTACCTGTGGGCTTTGGCATCAATGAACCCAGGTTTGATATCTGGTTCTGCCATTTGCTGGCTATCTGATTTTGGGCTACCTCCTTAACTTTTTGAAACCTCTCATTATCTGTAAAATGAGGACAACAGTATCTACCTGGTGAGTTTGTTGAAATGAGATAATGCTGAAAAAGTGCTTAGTTCAATGTTTATTAGTGGTAGTAGTATTTGTTATATATTCCTTATCTACCAATTACAATAATTTAGGAATAATAATAGTAATAATGATGATAATAATTTGTGCTAAGTACTATTCAATTGCCTTACTTATCATATTAAACCTTCCAAACAATTATTTGAAGTATGAAATATTGTTATGCTTATTTTACAGATAAGGGAACTGAAGCAGGCTGGGGTTAAGTGACTTGCTAATGTCATGCAGTGGGAAAGAAATGCAGTTGGATATAAATAGTAGAAGGATGAAATATAGTATGAATATATTTTATTAATATTTCATCTCATGTAATTTCGGAGGTGCTGTAGAAAAGTCAGCAAAGGATTTGGCATCAGGCAGATCTGATTTTTAATGCTGACTATCATTGATCAGGGATATGATTTGGGAAAACCCCTTTAATCTCCCCAAACCTCAACTTTATGGCCTGTAAAGTAGAGATAATAAACCAACCAAGAAGTTTATGTCGTAGAGGCTAAGTACAAAGTGTCTGGCTGTTAAATTGAAATTTCACCTTTGTAATTTGTAGCTGTCTGACATTTAGTGAGTTACTTAACTTTGATGCAGTAATTCCTCATCAAAAAAAAATGAGAGAAATAGTAATACTTTAAAACAAAGATTTGTTTTAAAGATTAAGTGAAGTCATCCATGTAAACATTCACAATACATCTAGACATAAACACTCAGTAAGTGTTAGCTATTATTATTACTATTGCAAACCAGGGTCTGGCATAGATACACTTGGTTAACTTTCTGTTTTTTTCCTCCTATTCTTCTCCCTTATATTTGTATCCTTTATAGAGTATAAACTATGTGTTGTATATGCTCTATAGTCAGTAAATGGTTACATGAAAAAGTGGAATGCCTCAAGCAACTTTGTTATATTATTTGTATTTTACACAAATTCATCAGCATTATCTTCAGGAAGTATAAAATAATTGCATGTGAGCTAGAGATAGTAAGCTGTTACTGGTACATAATATTAAGTATAAAATAATTGCATGTGAGCTAAAGATAATAAATGGTTACTAGTACAAACTATTTTATATTTCCTTTGGGTTTGCAGTGGTTTTAGTTACATTTGAGGCATTTTGAAATTTATGTGCACTAAGCTTCCTAACTGTTATTCAGTCAATATAGTCTTCTGCACAATTCTGATAATCTTAAATTAGAATATCTTTCAAATTCAACCACAGTGCAAGACTGTACTGAAAAGCAATTCATAAGAGAGGCAAATATTGTCATAAGCAGTGATAAAAAGATCTGAATAATGTCAAATGCTACAGCAGAGACTGTAGAGGTATAATGAATATTATGCATACTGTGCTTTATTTCTGGTTCTTAACTATGACCTTCCTCTTGTTCTGAATCTCTTTTATTGTGCTCCCAGTTTCATTTAGCAGTTGTTATGATCTGTTCAGTCTAGAAGAAAAATCATTCTTCTCATTTTTAAAACCTAAATTTCTTTCTCTGTTTCTCATCAGAACTTATTTTAGCTCCTGCTTTCTGAAATTAAATTATGTGAATTATGGTGTGTGTCTTGCTCTTGTATGTGATTACATATTGAACATAAACAAAATGTATAGCCCTCTGCCAGGCATTGTGGATCAGGAAGAAGAATGTCCTCGGCATTTTGGAGCTCACAGTCTAATGACAGTGACATCACATGCACATATAAATCTAAACAAAGCAGATGACAGTATGTTCTATCATAGTAAAACCGGCAAAGGTCTTTGAAACTGAGGGGAGGGGAAGGTGGGCTCTATCGGTAGTAAGTAAGAAGAAGACAGACTTCTCAGTGGAATTGAGCTGGGTCTTGCTTAACTGGGTCTTGCTTAACTTTACCTAAGAGGTAGGCTGCAGGAATGTCTTGAGCATAAAAAGGGAAGAAAACAATAATTGGACAGTCAATAAGATGAGGTCAGGTCACAGGTTGGGGAAAAAAAAACCCAACAGAATCCAGTTGTGGAGATCTTTGTCAGGCTGTAGTCTACAGTCTATTTTGATATATTAAGATGCCACTGAAGATTTTCAATTGCCTTGAAATAAAGAGGAAGGTATAAGGGGACTAGATGGTAGTGAAAAAAATACAATAAAAATTAAATAAACAAAAATAAAGTGAATGTTTTAAAACACTGAAATTTAAAAATTTATTACATCACAATTTACCTGTCTGTAATCAAAATCTATTATTTGTTCCTGCATGTCATTTCATTGAAGATACTCTACATATTTTAAAAACTGAAAGTGCAGATGATTTCAAACCTATACAGCTTTGAAAACTTTCTTTTTTTTGCTTCATATTTAAATTAAAGCTCTGCTCAAGAACATATTTTCATAGCATTATTCAACATAATATATCATTATTATTTTGAAAAACTAGTCTTTCCCCCTGTTTATTTTATGTGTGTGTGTGTGCGTGTGTGTGTGTGTGTGTAAAAAGAGATTTCACTGACTCATGAGTGTATTTTCCTGGACACATGTTTCAAAAGCAGCAGTTTCTGATTACAGAACAAGTATTGTGAGAGGTAAGTTCTTACGTCTAAAATCTGTCTGTGTCTCTCTCCAAAATGAAGTTAATATAAGCAGTTAAGACATGAGAGTGGTTAAAAGTATTAATTCTGAAGCTGGATGATTCTGATTTAGATCTGGATTTTCCAGTTTACTGACTCTATGACCTGGGGCAAGGCACTCTAACCAGTTTGGGCCTCAGTTTTCTCAACTCTACACCGAGACAAGAACATTTACCTCATATGGTTCTGAGGATCAAACAGGCTGGTATTTTTAAAGTACTCATACACAACTGCACCGAGAACATGGAAGGCACTATGTGTTTGTTAAAAAAAATAAAGTAAATTCAGCAGACAAATATAAGGTATGTAATAAATACCTTGGAAACACAACCTAAAATTACTGAGTGAAGAAAAGTCTGAACAAAAATTATATGCATCTATAAAATACATATGAAATAATATGGAATAAATCTCAAATTTCTTAAAAAGTTTAAATAATGTGGGCACAAGTTTATGGTTTTTTCAGGCAATAGAATATTACAGTAAAAAGTATTACACTAGATAAAGTTTAAAAAAAACCATCATTCCTTATAAAGCCAATCTGTCTTCTCTAAAATTAAGTTTAATGTTTCCAACAACCTATGAAATATTGCTTAAAACCCTTTCAGTAAACCATTAATTGCATTAAGTGTCCTAGGAGTGTGGCGTCCTGTACTGTCACAGAGAAGAATAATTCCAAGTTCTATGAATCCTGTAAACATTTGAAAGTGTCCAGAGATCAGTAAGTGCTATGCTCCCTAAACTCCGTCGCTGTCTTCTCAGGCCATGTCTTTACCACATACCTGCCTCTATCTAGAAAAACAATTTCAAAACTCAATTTTAAAAAAACGAATAACCCTAATAATGGTATTATGATGACTGTGCCTCACGATGACCTTATTGGTTGTTGTTTGTTTGTTTGTTTGCGGTTACATATTTTTAAAATAGTTCATGCAACCCAAATTCCTAAGTAAAATATTAATGAAATTAATGCAAAAAAGAAAAGGGCTGGCAATACCACATCACATCTACCTGCCTTAATCAAAGTATTATTGTAAATTTTCAGCTGTTTACCATGCTAATTAGATGTTTGGAAAAGCCCTCCAAAACCCCACAGTATTTTCCCCTTCCCTGTATTTTTGGGAATGCATTTGAAAAAATCTAAATACTACTAAAATAATCATTACATGATTAGTGAGGTAGAAAACATTAAGTTGGAAACTATAGGGCCATGTCCTTGAGAAGTGAATAAAAAAGTATTTTTCTATCTGTACTGTAACGGAAGTACAAAAGTAAAGAGAGTGAGAAGTTCTGTATACTTCTGCCTTGAAAGTCCCAAATTATCACAGGGCAGTCATTTCCTAACCACGCTCTCCCACCTGCTCTCTTCCTTGCCCCCTCAGGAATCAGTTTTTAATATAATTCATGTTGTTGTCAGATACGCTATCCCTGGGTTTAATTATTTAGGAGGAGAATTTTACAGCCAAGGGAAGATGAAGCAAACTTTATGAAAAGGAAAGATGTTGAATGAAACCTTACAAATACCTCAGGCACAAACTCACTGACTTGGTCACAAAACAAGCTTAAGAAACAAAGGGAAATTTATTGGAGGCCTACATGGTTATCTCCTGAAATCCAAGGTCAAAATATGCAGCTGGGCCTTGTGAGGGACTAGAACCAAGAACAGGAAAGTCAGAAGGAGCCAACACAGCTGTTAGTTCCCATATTTTTGTTTTCTCAGGGAAGCAAGACCGCACATCTCTTTCTCTCTGTAGGCTGGCTTCATTCTTCAGTCCTGACACACATCCGATTTCTGAACTCTGCTTACAGATGGGCAACCTGACTACCATCGTCACAAATGCCTGGGGAAGAGAATCTGTTTAGAGGAGACAAGCTTCCAGACTGGTTCTCTTGACCCAGTAAACATTGACCACTGGAGTTATGACAATGCATAATGACGTTCATGGAGAGAGTGTATACGGAGAGTTGGCAATTTTTTTCATGAAGGACCGTATAGTAAATACTTTCAGTTTTGGGAAATATATGTTCTCTGTCAAAACTACTAAATTCTGCTGTTGCAAATAGAAGCAGCTATAGAGCATACGTGAATGAATGGGTGTGCTGAGTTCCAATAAAACCTTATTTACAAAAATGTGTATTGGGCCAGATTTGTTCCACATTCTCCAATTTGATAACCCCCAGTCTGCAGCTACACTACACACAGAAAGGATTTTTTAAAAAGGGGGTGGGGCGGGTGGGGAGGGGTATAGATACCCAGCGCTGAGCATGGGAATCAGAACCTTACAGTGTGGCGGCGGAACATGAAGCATGGCTTCACCATTGGCTACTAAGTCACTAAGCATCAGTATTGTATTCAGAGAAGAGCTTTTGATTCTATTAACAAAATTCCCACCCCAGGAAGGTGCTTGTAACCCCTCAGGTTAGAGAGTGAAGAGAGAGCTCAGAAGAAAAGTGGCCATTTCAGCAGATTGGAGTTGGAATAGAGAAAACCATGCTGTTGAAAGAGGGACACGTTTTCACAAATATATACCAGAAAAACTCTTATGTAGCTACATCTCTTCCGGGAATTGTATGTTGTATGGAAAGTGGTAGATAAATTCACAAGGTGAAATTGGGAAACAATGCAGTAGGCAATTTTAATGTCCTATTTTGAGCTGGCAAGAAAAAGAGGATATAAATATTGCATGAAGCAGCATTCTGAAGTGATATTCCATCCATTTCAGCAAACCAGATACTCGGTGTCTAATAGCACCTGAAACCAGGTGTGATAAGGATGAAGGGGAGGCCAGTACATCACTAGAGCGACCACCATAACAGTGCCCGAAAAGCTATAGGCAAGAGCTAAAAGGCATGGTTGTTTGATACTTTCCCTGAGCAACTAGTGTGACTCAAAGGGCTCTACAGAAATGGACATGCCTTCTTTAGTACTCACTACAGTGCAGACATGGTCAGCAAGACCCAGCTCTACAATCACTGGAGGAGGACAATCAGAGACGGGCTTCAGTGACCTCTCTTAGCAGTAGTTTTCCTCTGTACTCTCTAGGGCTTTCATCGATTCACATTTTTTGCTCTTCGTTATCTCCTTAGCAGGACTGTTCGTCCTCTCTCGGCCAGGTAGGCAGACCAGAAAAGAGAGGGTGGTAGTAACTACTGAAGCAGGTGAATACTGCATTTTTTTAAAAATACCAAGTACTTGATATTTTAAATCAAAAATTAAAAAACAAAGTACTTTCACAGATATTTTCCACAATCTGCAGACAATAGAGCATAATGCCTAAAAGGGAGCCCAGGTTTTGTGCCTTAGCACTAGCCACCAGTGGCATTCTGAGTTACTTACTTCCCTCAGCCTCATTTTCCTCAGATGGGAATAACAGTAATTACTACCTCATAGAACTATTGTGCCTTTCCATGAGATAAAATACATAAAGAGTTGAGCTTAGCGTACTCGTGCTTACCAGAAATGGTCACAATTATAATTACAGGTCATCAACAAATAGGGAGCTAGAGAGAGGTTAAAGAAATATGAAACTGTCATTGTGATATGTGTAAAATAATTAAGACTCTGATGTTGAAAGGCATTTTATTACTCCTTGAGCCAGTTCTTACAAAACTCCTTTCTGACAGAACAAAAATGGTAATAACTACTTTCATTTGTCATTGTTTTACATGATTGTCTGTATGTGGTAAGTTTCATTTACCAGCCATAGGATTCCTTTGGAGCTAAAGAACATTCAATCACTCTTTCATTATCCAGCAAATAGGCCCTCTGTGAGAGAGCCCCACGTTACACACTTGAGCTATAATTATGACTGAAATACTGGCCTTGTCCTCCTGGGGGATTACTGTTTAATCCACAGGTATGTCCTATTGCAGAGAGCACTGGAGCTTTGCCTTTTTATTGGGGAAACAGGTTTTCTTTTTCTCAGTAAGATGAGCTCACATTTACTTATCCATCTGTTTACTGTACAGATGATGAATGGGTATGGTATTTCAGACCACAGACTCAGGAGGGAACAAAAAGAGATAACTTCATTTTTCTATAAATGAACTTAGTTTCTGTCTTGAGACCCATTCTGTCATGTAGCTAAAAAGTAATCTCGGTTAGTTTGAAGTGAGCTCCCCATCATGTCGTGTTTTTTTCTTTTGCTCTTTTCCATGGAGATTCATCCTCTTCCTTGGACTTCACAGTATTAAGCTATCTAGACAGGAGAGTTGCCCGGTGCCTTGGAGCTACCTCTCCACTCTGACATTCACTGAAAGATTTATTATCACGTTGTCTTCTCCACCATTACTGTGTCCCCAACAACTGCAGGCTTACCCACTTTTCAGTCTGGTATCCAGCTCCATAGTCATCTTTCCCTCAAGACCTCATCCAGTCTACCACTTTGTCCTCTCAGCTATCATTTGCACCCAAACTTACAAAAAATTGCCTACCTTTTCTGAGGCTGTCTCAGGACTTCTCTGTCCAATACCCCTCAAAGCTCTCTTGGAGATTTGACATCATGATAATGCAGCAAGATGTATAAGGCTCCTAGGTCCAGCACCCACAGAAAACAAGTGAGCACACATTTCCTTTACTTTCATAGCCCTGAACCTACGTGGGAATTCTATTGATCTTGTCAACCCAAGAAGGCAGGGGTGGGGTATTCTTTCAGATGCCATACCCACAACTCCGTCTATTGCTTTTATTCCCTCAGTGTCACTATAGTACACTCCTCTGGAGCTCTTCTCTTTCTCCTCAGGTCATAGCATTTTCATCTCTACTGTTGAAGGGAAAATTTTTGTCAGAAAGTACTTGTCCAATTCTATTGTTTTATTCAAGTTCCTTACCTTCTGAAGCTCAGAAGTCAATAAATAAATAACTCTGCTTCTTTATTTTATCTACTTGGGGATTTCATGTTATGTCTAAATATCCCAATGCCATAGAGACGTGAGGCAAAATAAACTTCCAAGTGTAAAAGACTAGCAACTTCTTATTCTGTTACAATGTTAACAGAGTCTTCTTTGAGAGAATTGGGCAGGTGTGAGAATACCTACAGTAACAGGAGCCAGGTTCATATGTTCATGTCAAGATAATGATGGAACGTTTTCTCTATGCTGACTCTAAATCTTAAGTCCGGTCTCCATACCAGCTGTTATGGATTGAACTGCATTTCCCCTAAAAGCTATGTTGAAGTCCTTACCCTGCTACCTGCGGTTATGACCTTACTTGGAATTAGGGACTCTGCAGACGTAATCAAGTTAGGATGAGGTCATTAGGATGGGTCCTAATCCTAAATGGTGGTTGTCCTTAGAAGAAGAGGAGAATAGACAGAAATACCAGTACACAGGGGAGAAGGTGATGATGAAAGTAGAGACTGATGTAGAGCAGCTATAAGCCAGGAAAAGCCACCAACTGACAGCCACTACCAGAAGCCAGGAAGAGATGGAACAATTCTCCCTCAGAGCCTTCGAGGTGAGCATGGGCCTCCTTCCTGACACATTGATTTTGGATTTCTGGTCTCCAGAACTGCAAGACAATAATTTCTGTTCCTTTCAATGACTTTGGTACTTTGTTACAACAGCCCTGAGAAACTCACACACCAACTACCCTCAGCACCTCAAAGAAACTGGCTCATACCATCTAAGCTCTCTTAACAATTACTAATTTCCAGAGAACTGAGGAAAGCTTTAGACAAAGCCAGCAAGCTGACTGTAACAGCCTCCTTATGGGTGCATCTCCTGGAGTCCTGTGCCAAGTCTTACGGCATCTGAAGAAGACAAGAGGTGACACAGAGCCAACTCTAGGATGCAGCTGGAGTTGCTATGGGTGGCCATAGTTTTGATTCTTTGAGAAGATGGAGGGGGTACATCCATACTAAGTAGCAAGGAAGGATCTAAAATTCAATATAAAGGGAATGGCCAAATCAAAAATGCACAAGACCTCACAGACCATAAGGAGAAAAGTTTTGAAAGCAAATCCCTAAAATACTCCTTGAAGTAGATGCCAGAGAAGGAAGAGACTTCACCTGAGTCCATGAGGCAGGGTAGCCATGGAGCAACTAAGGCCTTTAGATAACCTCACTTGCTGAAGGTCTGCCACTCACTTGTGAGTCTTTCCCTTCTCTCAGGTTTAGATCCTGGGTGTTTGGCTCACAGGAACACACAGTCCTGCAAAATTGTACTCATGTTTTTTGAGCACCAGAAGGTAACTTCTACAAGAATACCAATTATAAATTTTCTATAAAAAACATACTTATTGACGCCCTCTCTTCCCACTAGGAAAAACTACTTGAGAAAACTAAATGAATTTTCAAAGCTGTTAGTGAATATGAAACTAAAACACAGGAAATTACATAGCTGTAAGGAATTTTTCATCAGCCTATAACATTCCAATGAATCATCTCTCCCCATAAAAGGGATAGATCTGTCAACAGAATAACAATAGCTGTGATTGACCCCTAAGCTTCCTTCCAATAAAAGCCTTCCATTAACACCTACTTGCCAAAATGGTATACAGAGCCTATGTCTTTTTAAAGCACATTTTCCTCTGTTTCATACATACTTCAAGGAATGATATAAAGATTTTGAATTATTTTTTATTTTTAATGGAGTATATTTGGAACATATCAAACATATAATGGTATGTTCAATAATGAGGGTAGGCCTTTCCAGACATGGTTATGTTGCACTTTTAAAACTTCACAGGTGCTCCTTTAAACCCCTACATTCTTGAGATCATAGCTCTCTTTTTCCAAAGAGTAATCATCAAACGAGAAGAAACGAAAGAAATGGTATGATCTTTGGAGGAATTTTCATCTAGCTACTGTAGCCTGATTACTTGCCTCTTCCATTTTACGGGTAACTCTATTTAAAAATCAAAGCTAGGCAATGAGAATTCGAAAGCGCTTCTATCCAAGATGGCTCCAAATGGACCTTGGTTAATCTTTACTTTCAGAATCTGGATTGAGAGAGTCATTTTGTTCACAAGAATTAACATAACAAACCTGTTGGAGCACCTTCAGGCTCAGTCTTGGGCTCTCTTTGTTTTACTTTTTAAATTCTCTAACTAGGGCCCTGGCTGATATGGCTCAGTGGATTGAGTGCCAGCTGAGAACCAAAGGGTCACTGGTTTGATTCCCATGCCTGGGTTGCGGGCCAGGTGCCCAGTAGGAGGCGCACGAGAAGCAACTATACATCGATGTTTCTCTGCCTCTCTTTTTCCCTCCCTTTCCCTCTCTAAAAATAAATAAATAAAATCTTTGAATTTTCTAACTAGATAATATCTTATAGTCCAATAATTTTAAAGACCACCTATATGCTGATGAATATAGTAGTCTATGTCTCACTTCTCCAATAAGGTCAGGTTTCTATATCCAACTCTCTGCTTGATATTTTCACTGGATTGCTGTCCTGCAACTCAACTTTACATTTCCAGTTCAGAAATCTTGATCGTGATATTCTCCCAAACAAACCATAGCTATTCTGATATTTTCAGTCTCAGCAAATGACCCCTTCATCCATCCATTTTATCTGTACTAAAACCAAGTGTACCCCAGGTACTATCCATATGCAATTTCTGTCTTATAAACTTATATTTCCAAAACTTATATTATATGTTTTGGAAACTTATATTTCCAAAACAAATCAGTCACTCTCCTTCTCTATAACACCATTATCCATCACCTAGATTTCTACAATAGCCTTATTTTACCTTGTAGTCCAGTTTCCATTCATTCATGAAAATAATTTTTTAAAAATTTAAAGCATCATTCATTACTAAAATCCTCCAGTTGCTTCCCTTTGTTCTTTTTTTAAGTATATTTTATTGATTATGCTATTACAGTTGGCCCATTATTTTCCTCCCCTTTATTACCTTCCATGCTGCACCCCCCTCCACCCAGTATTCCCTCCCCCTAGCATTCCTCACCTTAGTTCATATCCATGGGACATGCATACAAGTTCTTTGGCTTCTCCATTTCCTATACTATTCTCAACCTCCCCCTGTCTATTTTGTACCTACCAATTATGCTTCTTATTCTCGGTACCTTTCCCCCCATTCTCCCCTCTCCCTCTCCCTGCTGATAACCCACTATGTGATCTCCATTTCTGTGATTCTGTTCCTGTTCTAGTTGTTTGCTTAGTGTGTTTTTTGTTTTTGTTTTTGTTTCTTAGGTTCACTTGATAGTTGTGAGTTTGTTGTCATTTTACTGTTTGTAGTTTTGATCTTCCTCTTTTTCTTAGATAAGTCCTTTTAATATTTCATGTAATAATGGTTTGGTGATGATGAACTCCTTTAGCTTTACCTTATCTGGAAAGCACTTTATCTGCCCTTCTATTCTAAATGACAGCTTTGTTGGATAGAGTAATCTCAGATGTAGGTCCTTGGTTTTCATGACTTTGAATACTTCTTTCCATCCCCTTCTTGCCTGTAAAGTTTCTTTTGAGAAATCCCTCTTCATTCTTAAAATGAAATCAATAATCCCACATCGTGACATAAGGCATTACATGACCTGGCTTCTGCCTACTTCTCTGACAGAACCTCCTTAAAACACCTATTCTTGGCTACAATGGCCTTGTCCTTGCCCCAGGGCATTGATACCAGCTATTTCCTTGACCTAGCAAGCCCCGTTGAATGCTACATTGTTGTGTGTGTCACACTAATGTCATTTTGCCTAGGAATTCCTGTTTTAGCACCAAAGACCCTGTGACTTGGAGCTCACTCCCATCCCAGGCACACTGGGAAGGACGTTCACCCCATGACTAAGCATATGCACCCAGTAAAGAATTCTTAAATAATTCCTTCAGTGACAATATCATAAAATAATTTTTGAATATTGAGGACAGTAATTTCCTGTTATGGAAAACAACAGCCATACAACTGAAAAGTTCCAGGCTATTCTAAATATTAAAGAAATTTAAAAATACTTTTCAAAGATAAAATTTAAACTGGTTGTCTACATTTTCACTGAAAAATTCAGAAATGAAAGTAATTTTGGAAAACATATTCAAAGTTAAAATATAATCTTGTGGTAAAAAAAAATGAAAAAAGCAAATAAAAATGTTTATATTGGAATCTATAAACTAGGCCTACATTTCCTAAAATATACTCTAAAAAAATGGTCCTAAAATATGCAAGAACAGGCCCTGGCCAGTGTGCCTCAGCTGGTCGGACTGTCGTCCTATAACCAAAAGGTTGAAGGTTTGATTCCCAGTCAGCGTGTATGATTCCTGGTCCAGGTGCATACAGGAGGCGATCAATCGGTGCTTCTCTCTCACATCAATGTTTCTCTCTGTCCCTTTTTCTATCCCTTCCTCTCTCTCTTCTTTTCTCTATAAAAGCAATGAAAACAAATGTCCTCAGATGAGGAAAAAAAATTTTTTTTAAATATTCAAGAATAGAAAAAAATTGGGATACAGCAGACACAATATTTTTCTCTGAGTTCATAATACTTATTAGTGTATTTGAGGCCTCTGAGAAATCAGAGAGCAAAGACACCTTCTCAACCCAGAATTTTCCATATTTAACTGTGGAATACTTTTTATTTGTAACATTTATTAACATACTATAGCATTTAGAAATATATTTTGGGGAATGCTGCCCTAAGCCCCAGAACTTCAACCATCAACTGAGATCCACCAAGAAATTGAAAAGCCTCACCTGGTAGATATCTTCCTCTGTCCCATTCTGTCTCTTCATGGTTTGCACAGATCTGCACAGACACAGGAATGCTAATGGGAGCACCACTCCTTTAGTTGGCACTACTGGCAGCATCTCTAGCCCTAGGATCTGAAGTCCAGAGGCAAATCGAGGTTCATAAAGAAAAGTGGACAAAATGGAGCCTTCATCATCTGGAATTGATGAAAAAAGACACAAACGATATGGAATCATGAACAATTTGATTATAAAGAGGCTGACACTTGGCTAAATTTCTATCAAAAGAAGTTAAAACTCAGCCTGCAAGATTGAAAAGAATGAAACATAGAGTTCACTGTTCCATAATTAAGTTCAAAACCATAGTAATATGTTTTTGAGTAGGTTATTATTATTTATTAATAAAATTATTAAGCCACATGTTAACTGAGTATTATCAAAGATCTGTGGAAATTTACCAAAAAAGACAGAATGATCATTTTGAAAGGATTTGATATTCAAATTTAAAAATGAGGAGGTCGGAAGATGGCAGTGAGGTAGGTGGGAACTAGTCCCTCTTGCTTGTGCACCCAACTGGGACACCTAGCCCATCTTCTGAAGAACTGAGTGATCAGCCAATGAAATTCTAGATTATTTGAAGTTTGGAAGCCAAAGATTGCAGAGGACGACAGAAAATGGATGGTAAGGAGGTTTTGTAGGCCGTGGGGAAGGTCCCCAGGTCCTGTGCCGTGGAAGCGGCTACAGTGGTCCCCAGCCCTCTGCCAGGGGCCGGGCCTACCTCAGGAGCTTGGGAGGAGAGCTGGCTCAGTAATTGTGACTTGCCAGCTCCCCTTCTCCCAGAGCAGGCAGTCAAGACTTGCACCGGTAGAGACCTGGTCGCTGGGCAGTGGGAGACACAGGGCAGCTGACGCACCGCGGCTGAGACAGTGGTGGCCGGCTGGGACAATACTAGAGAAATTGGGGAGCCGGGCAACACTGGGAGATCGGAGAAGAGAAGGGCCACAACTGATCGTGACCCAGGTAGTCCCAGGACTGGTCAGAGTTGGGCTGAGTGAAAGTCCCAGTGATTGTTAGGAAAGGTCGCCCGCAAACAAGGGGAATTCACTCAAAACAAGGCTCTCGGCGGCCGCGCAGGGACCTCTGAGGTGCAGCTGCGGTGGCCGGTCTGGACAGAGAAGGAGGGGGAGGGGCGTGAGCACCTCCAAATAAGGGTGCTGCAAAGACTGATGATCAAAGAGGGGCAACTGGGGCCAAATAGGTAGCTGTCCCCAGATAGACTTAATTTAATAGGGGAGCTAAACTGCCCAGAAAGGACTATGTGTGAGCATAGCACCCAAGCCAGCAAAGAGTGAGGAGGAGGAGGGGTGCTAGTTGCTCTCACTTGGGGCACCTCACAGACTCATCAAATGGCTGTACACTGAGGTGGATTGAAGGCGCTGACTTGACGCATATGGACAGTGTGAGCCTTGCAGCGCTATGAAGCCTCAGCGAGAGGCTGGGAACCAAGGAAAACAGCAGCCCAGACACAGCCGCGACCCTCACAGATCCACAGGAGAGGGAAAAACAAACCCAGAAAACAAAAAACAGAGCCCAGCCCCCCTCTGACTGCCACATCAAGGAAAACCAGCAGAACCTGTTTGGTGAGTTTAAAGTCAGCAGGAGGCTTTTTTTTTCTTTCTTTTTTCCTTTCTTTTTCTTATTCTTGCAAGTGTAAGACAATAAGACCTGGAGCTGTGAAAGGACCAAAGGCAGATCCAGAGAGAGCTCAGAAGGCTAACGCCAACAACTGAGAAAAAATTTCACTTTGATATCCTTCGGAACTTGCATTTCTTTTTTTATATATTTTAATTTTTTAAATTTTTCTTCCTTACGTTTAGTTTTGTTTGATTTCATTATTTGACTAGTTTTTCTGTTCTCCCTTTCCTACTACATTTTCATTTCTCTTCCGACACTGAACCTATATTCCAATTGTAGAGGGAATCAAGGCTGATACCAAAGATGAAATGCTAATTGCCCTGACTTATAATGTAAATGCTTCTCTCTCACCTCTGTAAACCCTTTTTGAGCCAAATCTATACCACGCCTCCCAATACCCTCCCCCACTTGGCCCAGCATAAAAGGAATGCGGGGCTATTGTTCTGGGCTCAGAATTTGGAGTTTGTCTCCTCTGGGCCCGTGCATGTAAATAAAGATCGTACTCCTAACCCCTCAGTGTCTGGTCGTTTCATTTTTCCGTAACACAATAACACACTACCCTTAGTCTTTTAATTTTTATTATTTTTATTCAGATTAAATATTGCTTGTCTTTTTGTTATTGTTCCAAATCCCACACAGCACCCTACCCGGGTTTTGGCCCATTTCACTAACTTCCTGAGCTTTGTTACTGTTGTGGGTAACTTTATTTTGCCCACACTACCCCAAGTTTCCATCACTTACTCTCACTATACCTCATCATCCTCATCATCTAACCTCACATAGGTGTTCTGCTTTCTGGAGTCAGCTCACAACCCCCCACCCCCACCCCACCCCCACCACCAATAAGAGGTTTATCTCTTTTTCACCTTTTATAAAAAGTGGCTACTTGGGTGCATTATCATGCCTATTGTGGTACTTCTCCAAGGATATCCTATGTTTCCTCCTTGTTAGTACTTTAATTCCCATAGAACACTCCCCCACTGTTTTTCTCCATCTTATTTTCACTCTGCCCCTGATCACATGCAAGATAAGGTGGGAGTTGTGAATGCCAGTAAACCTGCAGGAGGAGAGAGCCAACCAACAAAGGAGCCACCAAGAGGAAAAGCCCAAGTGCAAGAAAAGACACCACACAAATTGAAGAGAGGACAAACCTAGGGCCTCCAGACAAGGAGATCAAAGAGACCACAACACTCAGTCCCACAGAACTCCAACCACAGAAGTTCACACTACAAAGATAGCTGGCAATGCAGAGCATCAGGAATCACAGAACCAAACAAAAAGAGTCCCCAAAAATGGGGAGCCAAAGAAAGAACCAGCAATTGAAAGGGACAGAAGACTCCCCACTAAAAGAGCTAAAAAAAAAATGGAGGCAAGCAAATTATCAGATATAGAATTCCAAAGAATGGTGATAAGGATGCTCAAGGAACTCACAACTACAAGGACCTGAATGAGAATTACAACAGTATGAGAAAGGAAATAGAAACCTTAAACAAGAACCAGGAAAAAATGAAGGATACAATTTCTGGAATAAAAAATACACTAGAAGGAATTATAAGCAGGCTGGATAAAGCAGAGGACTGAATTAGTGAGCTGGAAGATAAGGTAGAAAGAAATACTCAGGTAGAACAGCTGCACAAAAAACGACTAAAAAAATATGAAGATACCTTAAGGGAAATGCAAGACAACATGAAATGCAACAACATTTGAATCATAGGAATAACAGAAGGAGAAGAAAAGAAGCAAGGGATAAAAATCCTGGTTCAAAAAATAATGACAGAAAACTTCCCAAACCTGGAGAAGGAAAATACCATGCAAGTTCAGGAAGCACAGAGGGTCCCAATCAAGATGAACCCAAAGAGTCCTACTCCAAGACATATCATAATTAAAATGCCAAGTTTTAAAGACAAAAAGAGAATCTTAAAAGTAACAAGGGAGAAACAAGAAGTAACATACAAGTGTGCAAAGATAAGACTGGCAGCTGATTTCTTCACAGAAACACTACAAACAAGAAGAGAATCGACAGAAATATTCCAAGTAATGAAAAGCAAGGGCCTGCAACCAAGACTACTCTACCCAGTACGGCTCTCAATTAAAAAGAAAGAAGAAGTAAGGAGTTTCCAAGACAAAAGAAGGCTGAAAGAATACACGTCTACAAAACCAGCACTGTGAGAGATGCTAAAGGGGCTGCTATAAGAGAAAAAAAAAGAGAGAGAAGGAACAAAGGTACAAGAGAGAACAATGAATAAATACCTAGCAATAATAATCTTAAACGTTAATGGATTAAATGCTCCAATCAAAAGACATAGGATAGCTGAATGGATAAGAAAACATGACCCGCACATATGCTGCCTACAAGAGACCCACCTCAGAAAAGCGGACCTAAACAGACTGAGAGTGAAGGGTTGGAAAAAGTATTCCAAGCAAATGGACAGGGAAAAAAGGCAGGGTAGCAATACTTATATCAGACAAAATAGACTTCAAAACAAAAGTCATAAAAAGAGATACTGAAAGACACTACATAATAATCAAGGGAAGGATCCATCAAGAAGACAAAAACATTATACATATATATGCACTCAACTTAGGAGCACCCAAATGCATAAGGAAAATCTTGGAGGACTTCAAGAATGATATAGTCAGCATCACACTTATACTAGGGGATTTTAACACAACCTGAATAAACCTTCTAAACAAAATATCAACAAGGATATTGTGGCATTGAACAATGTCCTAGATCAAATGTACTTAATTGATATATATATAGAACCTTTTATCCCAAAGAAGCAAAATATACATTCTTTTCAAATACACATGGAAATTTTCAAAGACAGGCCACATGATAGGACACAAAACAAGCTTCAACAAATTTAAGAAAATCGAAGTCATAGCAAGAATTTTCTCAGACCACAAGGGCCTGAAACTAGAAACCAACCTCAAGGAAAAATCTCAAAAACACTCAAACTCATGGAGACTGAATAGCATGCTATTAAACAATGAATGGGTCAATAATGAGATCAAACAAGAAATCAAAAGTTTCTGGAAACAAATGAAAAAGAGCACACAACTGTCCAAAACTTATGGGACACAGCAAAGGCAATTCCCTCTCAGAAGTTCATAGTGATACAGACTTACTTGAAAAAGATAGAAACATTTCAAATAAATAACCTAACTCAACATCTACAAGAAGTGGAGGAACAACAAACAAAGCCCAGAGAGATTAGAAGGAAGGAAATAACCAAGATCAGAGCAGAAATGAATGACATAAGGACTAAAAGAACAATTCAAAGAATCAATAAATCCAGGAGCTATTTTTTTGAAAAGATAAACATAATCGACAAGCCTTTAAGCAGACTCATCAAGAAAAAAAGGGAGAGGACCCAAATAAATAAAATCAGAAATGAGAGAGGAGAGATCACAACTGATACCACAGAAATACAAAGGACTGTAGGAAGTTACTACAAAGAACTATATGCCAAGAAATTTGAAAACCTGGGTGAAATGGACAAACTCCTGGAAAAATATAATCTTCTAAAACTGAATGAAGAAGAAGAAGCAGAAAGCCTGAACAGACTGATAACAGCTGGTGAAACCAAAGCCGTGATCAAAAAACTCCAGGCACACAAAATCCCCAGACCAGATGGTTTCCCAGGAGAATTCTACAAAACATTTCAGGAAGAGCTAACCCCTATACTTCTCAGAGTATTCAAAAAAATCCAAGAAGAAGGAAGACTCCCAAACTCTTTTTATGAAGCCAGCATCATCCTAATCCCAAAACCAGATAAAGATACCACAAGGAAAGAAAACTACAGGCCAATATTGCTGATGAACATAGATAATAAAATCCTCAACAGAATATTGGCAAACCACATCCAGCAACACATTAAAAAGATCATCCACCATGATCAAGTGGGATTCATCCCAAGGATGCAAGGATGGTACACTATTCACAAATCAATAAATATAATACACCACAGAAACAAAAGGAAAGATAAAAATCACATGATCATATCAATAGATGCAGAAAAAGCACTTGACAAGGTCCAGCACCCATTTATGATCAAGACACTCAGCAAAATGGGACTAGAGGGAGCATACCTCAATATAATAAAGGCCATATATGAAAAACCTACAGCCAACATCATACTCAGTGGGCAAAAACTAAAATCTTTCCCACTAAGATCAGGAAGAAGACAATGGTGTCTGCTTTTGCCACTTCTATTCAACATAGTATAGGAGGTCCTAGCCATGGTGATCAGAAAGAAAAAGAAATAAAAGGCATCCAAATAAGAAAGGAGGAAGTAAAACTGTCACTGTTGCAGATGATTTGATGGTGTACGTAGGAAATCCCACAGATTCCACCAAAACACTACTCAACCTAATAAGTGAATCTGGCAAAACAATGGGATACAAAGTCAACATTCAGAAAGTGAAGGCATTTTTGCATACCAATAATGAAATATCAGAATCAGAAATCAGGGAAAAAAAGTCCCATTCACTATAGCAACAAAAAGAATAAACTACCTAGGAATAAACTTTACCAAGGAGGTAAAAGACCTATACTCAGAAAACTACACAATACTGAAGAAGGAAATTAAGGAAGACACAAATAAATGGAAGCATATACCGTGTTCACAGATCAGGAGAATTAACATCATCAAAATGTCCATACTACCCAAAGCAATTTACAGATTCAATGCAATGCTTATTAAAATACCAATGACATATTTCACAGATATAGAACGAATAATTCAAAAATTTACATGGAACTATAAATGACCCTGAATAGCCACAGCAATTTTGAGAAAGAAGAACAAAGTCAGAGGGACCACAATACTCGATATAAAATCATAGTACAAGGCTACTGTAATCAAAACTGCCTGGTACTGGCATAAGAACAGGTATATAGATCAATGGAACAGAATAGAGAGCCCAGAAATAAACCCATGTTTCTATGGACAATTAATATTCGACAAAGGAGGCAAGAGCATAAAATGGAGTAAAACTAGTCTCTTCAACAAATGGTACATCTGGACAGCTATGTGCAAAAAAATGAAACTCAACCACTAACTTACACCATACACAAAAATAAACTCAAGGTAGATAAAAGACTTAACTATAAGTCACAAAACTGTAAAAGTCCCAGAGGAGCGCATAGGCAGGAAAATCTCGGATATCCCATGCAGCAATATTTTCACCGATATGTCCCCTAAAGCAAGGGACATAAATGAAAGAATAAACAAATGGGACTTCATTAAATTAAAAAGTTTCCACACAGCTTGAGAAAACATTAGCAAAATGTAAAGGGAACCATCTGTAAGGGGAAAATATATTTGCCAATGATACATATGACAAGGGTTTGATCTCCAAAATATATAAAGGGCTTACGTGACTCCACTCCTGGAAGACAAACAATCCAATTAAGAAATGGGCAAAGGACCTGAACAGACACTTCTCCAAGGAGGACATACAGAGGGCCTAGAGATATATGAAAGGATGCTCACCATCACTAGTTATCAGAGAGATGCAAATTAAAATCACAGTGAGATATCACATCACACCAGACAGACTGGCCATCATAACCAAATCAACAAACAAGTGCTGGTGAGGTTCTGGAGAAAGGGAACCCTAGTGCACTGTTGGTGGGAATGCAGACTGGGGCAGCCACTATGGAAAACGGTATGGAATTACCTCAGATAACTAAAAATGGAATTGCCTTTTGACCCAGCAATTCCAGTGCTGGGATTGTACCCTAAAAATCCTGAAACACTGATTCAAAAGTACCTATGTACCCCAATGTTCATAGCAGCACAATTTGCAATAGCCAAAGAACACTCAAAATGAGCATACAGGGTCAGGGTCAGGGTCTCTACTGATTGGTCAGCTCTAGGCTAGGGAGTATTAGAAGGAACCTAGGTGCCCATCAGTAAATGGATCAAAAAACTCTGGTACATTTACACAATGGAATACTAATCAGCACAAAGAAAGAAGGAGCTCCTACCTTTCTCAACAGTATGGATGGAGCTGGAGAGCATTATGCTAAGTGCAATAAGCCAGGCGGTGAAAGACAGATACCATATGATCTCACCTATAAATGGAGACTAATCAACAGGACAAACAACGAAGTTAAATGTAATCAGAGACATTGAAGTGAAGAACAAACTAACTGACAGTCAACTGAGGAGAGAGGGGAAGACGGGGGAAACGGGAAGGGTGGTCAAGGGACATATATGAGGAACTCATGGACAAAGTCACGGGGGGGTGGGATTGAGTGTGAGGGGACAGGGGAGTAGTGGGGGCAAAATGGAGAAAACAGCACTTGAACAAAAATTTAAAAAGGAACAGATCAAGATATAAATGGTTTGAGAGCAACAACTTTGATTGACATTTAGAAAATTAGCTTTGATGAATAGAAAACACTTAATTCAGAAAAGTCAGTTGGAACAAGGCACATTTTAAAGAATTACACATTGGAATAAAATAGCCCATAAAAAGCAGGAGAAACATTTGTTCTGAGTTTAAGAACTTTCTATTTCTGAAGTGTTACCAGTGATGTCAGCTCGTGGTTCTTGATTTGGGCAAAGAAAGAATTTAGAGCCAAGAACTCTAGTGCAAGAGGAAGCTTATTTAGCATGCAAAGTGAAAGGACACTCAGAGAGAAAATGTGAGCGTGCGTCTCACTGAGACGCGTTGGCCTTTTAGAGAGAAAGTCACAGGGATAGAAGAAGTGAGTCAGCTGGGCTGCACGGAAACAGGAAACAAGTTACAGAGGCAAAATAGGGACCTTGGAGACAGTTCAGGAGATTAACCCAAAACAAGCTGACATTGCTCACGGCTCCCCTAGTTGCAATTCCCATGCAGACTCTTAGAGTTTAGGAGAAAGAAAACATAGATACATTCCTGAAGAAAGAAGGCACGGGCATGCTCTGGAGAGAGAGCTCGCACTGGGTTGTTTTTGTCTTTAAAGGCTTTTATCTGTTTTCCAAAGGCAGGAATTTTAGGAGAGGTCTCAGGGAAGGATTTCAATACTCATCAGCTTTCCTGGTGTGTCTTTCAATATGCTGATTCATCAAAATACACATACATGATCAGGGTCATGGTCTCTACTGATTGGTCAGCTCTAGGTTAGGGAGTCATTGGTCATTTCATTTGGTCCTGATGCCAGCCATAATGTCACTGCATCTGGTTTTGCTGTTTCTGGGCCTGACTCAAAACTGAGGCCTACATGGCATCTGTAGTTTGATCAAAACTACAGAGACTTATCTGTCCCTGTGGTCAACAGACCCAAGGCTTTGTTCCTAAGATTATTTGATGCTGATCAGAACCTCATTGTCCTAATGGCTTAATGCTTAAGAGAGTGGGCATGCAAGGGACAAGGAGGCAGATGAGTCAGGGTGCCTCCTGAGGCCAATTCGAATCAATTCTCTGTCTTGGTTCCCCATTTCACTTGCCAAGAAATTGTTCTAGCTTCTTACTATCTTGCTTCAAAAGGAAATACAAAACGTGTGAGTAATTTTTTTTTTTTTTTTTGGCCTTAAGACTGGAGGATGAAGGACAAAAAGGTGGTAAACAAAAAATGGCACATGCAATGAGTTGATATTTCCAGGAAAAGCTAAGTGCTTTAAAATTCAGAATGAGTAAGCGATTGTTATAAATATTTTAAGGGGAAAAAAAGAGTACATTAAAGCTTCTTAATAAAGGAGAACAATTCAATCTACGATGGGTAAAATGCTGAGTCACTGAATTCATTTTAACTATCTTTCAGGTGAAAAAGAGAAGCTTTCAGGACAGATAAGGTGCAAAATGGGGATTATGTGGTCCTTTTGAGAAGATGAGAGGTATGTATTCAATTAAAGGAGAAAGGTGATGGCCAGGAGTGGGTGGAGGGGGTATATTTAGTACAAATTTCATTTATTTGGCTCCCTCAAGCTCTAACTTTTGATCGTTGAAACCGATTCAAAGTTGCCCCATTCCCCAGAAACTATGTTCAGGACAGGGTTTGCTTAGCAAATTACTAGTATAAACACAATTTAAAAGCTATTGTTTAAACAAATCTGGCAGATACTTTGCTTGGCAACACTTGGTTAGCCATTAGTCAGTGTTACTAATTAACCTACCCATTCTGCCATCTGCTCTTTCCTCCTCACAGTCTCTCCCTTAGAGTGCTTCTATTTTTGTGCCTTTCTCTATCACCTCTTTGCTAATGACTTCCAAACTTATGTATACACCTCTCAATTCTTTCCAAGTGTTAGTCTCACAATTTTAAAATCTAAATCAAACTCTGTGTGCGTTAAGCTAAATTCATTGCGGTTTTTCCCAAGAACTGCCACCTGTTCTAACTTCCCTATCTTTGTTAATGGCACCATTCTTTTTTCAAGCAGTCAGTATTTACATCTGGGAGCAACTTGGATTTGCTTTCTTCCAAATTCTCTATTTGAATGCCCTACCCACCCTAGGCTGTAGACCCATTGAACTCATACTGGAATGCCACGTATTCCAGTGTCCCTAACTGGGGTCCCTAACTCTTACTCTTCCCTAATATGCACTTCTTTGTGGGTAGCTTTGATTGTGTCAGTCCCTTCATCATTTCCTACCTGCACCACACCTTATCAAGTAGCGTGACACAGGTGTAAGACCAGGGATGCTAGAGCCTGACTGCTTGACTTCAAGCCTTGTCTCTGCAACATCTTGGCTATAAGGCCTTTGGCGAATGATGGAATAATAATATCTGCGTCATAGTGTTGTGACAAGGATTAAACGGGTTAATATATTAAAAGCATTTAGAAAAAATGCCTGGCATTGAATGAACGTACAATGTACAACGAATGTACAATAAATATTATTTTTTTTATTATGACCATTTCTCTGTTTAATGTTCAAGGTCTCCTAAGTTGAACTTTACCTCAGCCTAATAACCTTATTTTAGGTGACTTTATAACACGAACTTCCTTTCATTAGGAACACTTCACCATTAAATAAGAATATGTGACATTTCTTGCCTCCATGCCTTTCCTCTGAGGAACTCCTTGGGTTTCTCATCCCTCGAAGTCCATTGACTCCCATCTGACCTGCACCACGGCATCTCCAGCCTGACTGGTCAGTGTGATTGTTGACATGCCCCAAGTGTTCATGGGTAATAATTTGGATTTTAATTGCATACTCTTCTACAGAGTTCACTCTTTTCCTTTGTATGATCTTGTTTTCCTTGCTATGCAGCACGTAAACAACAACAACAACAACCTGGGCTGAAGTCAGACGAACTAACTCTGTGATCTCAGCCAGTAATTTAGGCACTGTTCCTTGTTGCCCCATTCATCAAATAGTACCTGGCATGTCACAAGTGCTTCAGAAACATTTAATAGATAAATAAATGAGTGAATGGAGAAAAACCAAAAGGAAGAATTAAGGGCTATATCCTCAAAATGCTTCATTTCAATTAATGTTTAATAATTCCAGTCTGTAGGCTGTCTTGTTTCTTTCCTGTATCTCAGAACAGTGCTAAGTAAAGCAGCTGAGGAGGAGTGGCAGGAAGGAACTGATCGATGACCTTATAATGGACAGTTTACTTATTCAACCTCATTGAATCCCATGAGGAGTGGGTATTATTAACATTGATTACACAGAATGAGTTTACATTCAGAAATATGCACAAAACTGGAAAAAGTACACTCCGTTGAAAAGTATCAGAACTTACCCAAATTCCAGCCCAGAAAATTTGAAGAAAACCAATTCTTTCCACTATCCCATACTATGTCTCTTATAGCAGTCACTCAGTAAATAATTCTGACAGTTCTGACAGCTTATTGTCCTTCCTTGAAAATGAGTCACATTTATTTTAAAACAGGGGGTGTCCAACCTGCAGCCCACAGGCCACGTGCAGCCCAAGATGGCTATGAATGCGGCCCAACACAAAATCATAAATTTATTTAAAATATCATGAGATTTTTTTTGTGATTATATGTCACAATGTATTAATTGTGTGGCCCAAGACAAACCTTCTTCCAGTGTGGCCCAGAGATACCAAAAGGTTGGACACCCCTGTTAAAACATGCATATTATATCATACTAGACTATATGTCTGTGATGGTTAAGGAATTAATGTTTTATATTTTTTAATATTAATAATTTACTTATAATTTCCCAAATGTTGAAAATGTGTGTTGTCTTTGATCTTTTATATCATAGGCTAATTTTCTTAAATATCTGCATCTGATTTCCTGGGCATCACTATAATTAAAACAGCAGCTATCAGTTAAATAAACGCTAACTTGCAAACCTGAAACAACTCATGAGCAAATTACCAATTTAGTCATTATTGGTAAATAAGTTGCACAGTGTTTTAAAAAGAAAAGTAATATTAGCAATTACCACTAGACAGAATAATGTAAACAGAGATGGCACTGGACTTGGAGGCGACAAATGAGTCTGCAAAGGAGCTGAGCCAGTTCCTGACTATGTGACATTGGACAAACCGCCTTACTATTCAGTAAATGTCAAGTTGCTCGTTTGTAAGATTCACCACCTAGTGTGCATGTGTGCGCAGAAGTGTATACTATTCACCCTATTTACCTCCACATAAAATAGAATAATACACAAATATAAATATATTAACAATATTACATATATGCTTATCTATATGTTTGATTTGTAAAGCATAAAGGTAAATGGCAAACACTAATATAAATATTAATTGATAGAGTTTATGGAAGAAGATAATACAAAAGCTTCATAGATCAATAAGATCTTTAAGAAGCAATACGGTCAAAACCAAAGAATATTTTAAAGACATTACTGGAAATTAATAAAATTACTTGACGGATTGTAGTATGTTTTAACCAAGATGCCTTGAATAAATGCTGCCAAATTTTTGCAGGGAAATGTTCAGTTTGATATGACTGAATACAATATAGCTTAAAACCATTTAAAGGACATCTTCATGTGGTATAAAATGGAAGTAGAAAAGAAAGAATCCCATAAATAATGTGAAACATAGAGCTAGATTCTTAGTTTTTTGACCTTCAAATAATCTTAAGGAATACTACCAGATTGTGTCTCAAATATAAGGAATACTCATGCATTAATAAATAGAAAGAGATAAATAATAAACATCTTTTACATGCAATGTTACAGTCAGAGTCCAGAGAAGTCGTCCAAACTCTAAATCCCACTTTAAGTGAAGTTCAGTTTGAATAGCGGTGAAATTAACAGAAGTGTTTCCAATGATTCATCTTTGTATAATTTGTTAATATGAACTATCCTATTTAGTCTCATAATTTCTTCAGTCTATCCTTTATCATATTTCCTCCTTAAAAAGTAGGGTAAAGGGAGGAAATTAATATTCATATCTACATTCCTCATCTACTGTCAACCCTTGATATTACAGTGGTCTTTGAGACATTCTTCCTTTACTTATTGAACAGCAAAAATTCATGAGAATTAAAGAAAAACTTGCTGGTAGAAAGTTCACTGTCATTCAGAGTTTATAACATTTCTACTTGCCTTGGAATTCCCACGTATGTATAAAAATAAAAGCTATTTAAAGCAAAGTTTGCTTAATAAAGCTTATGGGTATTTTTGAGGAAAAACAAAGACAGATAATTTACATTAACTGAAATAAAATTTTTATAATGTCTTTTCAAATTTCAAGTTTTTGTCTCAAATTTTATCTAAAGGGAAAAAGTCCTAGCAGCCACCTCAAACATCATTGGATGTTATAATTGTGTCCATGAGAGTGGAGGTGAATTACGAAGAAATAGCACCAATGGCTAATCTATGAAAAACAAAAGAAAGGGAGGAACAAGGACATGAGAAGCAGTTGATAAGGGCAGGGAAGGAGTATTGACTAAATCCCTTCCCAGATGCCACAGATGAGCAGCTGATAATATTCCTTGTTTTTCTTCACAAGGAGAAGGCACATTTGGCTCATTAAATCATCTGCTATAGTGGCTTGATTGTTACTTCAAAAAAGAAAAACTAGTTTGCATTGAAAGTAACAAGATGGATTTATGCAATGCAAATAGCTTACCTGAGACACTTTCCAAAATACATTGGAAAGAAATATTCTAGCAGAGGTAGAATACATGAGCCAATTCAATAAAATTCATGATTTAAAGACTTAAAGTTTTTAGACAGCACCACTTGCATAAATGAGCAAAAGAATTCTGTGACATCTTTGTTGGAAAACAGCGATGCCTTTTGTTAACTTTTATACTAGGTCTGTCACAGCTTCCTGCTCATCTAAAGTTTTCCGCCTTGCTTTTACTGTGATCTGAAATTGTCTAGAATAGCATAAGAACCCCCAGTGATACTTGTTAAAAACACTGCTTCTTCAACTCCATTCCAAAGCTACTCAATCAGACACTTTCCCGGAGAATTTTTAATCCCCAGGTAATTTTGTTGATAAGTAAACTGAGTCAACTGCCAGCAAACATTTCTATGACTCTTCCTGACCTTGACTCTGCATCCTGCTGTCCTTGCTCCTAATACATACGCACGGAGGGGAGGAAGCCAAAAACATAGAACTTGAATTAAAATTGGTTGTTTTTGCTGTAGGAATACAGAGGTGGGCCAAAGTAGGTTTATGGTTGTCATACAGATAAATAATACAATAATTAATGAATAATAATACAAGAATAAACGGTTTTGTGTACTCACAACTTAATACCTACTTTTCCTAACCCCCGTAGTTTTATCTGTTTTCTTCTCACCATGTAATGTTAATGAGTCTTAATATTAGAGTTACGAAGATCTTTTTCTAACGGGTAAAACTTATAACATTATTTAATATTAAATGGTACATTTTAACTCACATTCTTGAAACCATTCAAGGTAAGAGAGAATGAGAAGCGGCCCACGGGAAGGAAGGAATCAATTATAGACCATGTTTTTCTCTCTGTCTGGGGGAAGCAGAAGTTTATGAGAAACCCATTCCATGTCATAAAATGAAATTATACATGGTTGACTGAGCTTAAAGATTTATAGAAAAAGTCCGACCAGCAACAATTTTAAAGCTAGAACACAGATTACTGGTATACAAATAATAATAGCTAGTTCAAGAAATAAACTGCTTCAGATTGCAGTCTGTAATAATAAAAGCCTCTAAGCCAACATACAGTAATTATTTCCCCTACTCTTAAAGATGTCTCAGGACAGGGACTCCCCAAGATTACTGTCCTGTTATCACTATATCATAACTTTTTCTTATGTATAATGGTCATGTAATTTCTCACTGAAGTTCAAAATCACTATGTCTGCTCATTTGGACACATTATGATTATAAGATTAACAATGAGGAATTTCAGGGGAAAAAGATCCACAACCAGCCATGAAATACACGACCATCTAAATTCTCCCTACAAGATATCTTCAAAGTAATTATTTAGCTTTGGCTTAGAGGTTTCCAATAAGGCAGCCTGTGTACCTTTTGACACTCCTATTAGAAAGCTCTTTCTTGTGCTAAATTGAATAAGTCCATCCCCCTGCTCAATGTTTCTGTTCAACTCACTGAAGTCTGATCCTTCCTCCTTTTGACATTTCCTACAAACATTGATGTCAAATCAATTTGAAACTTCTACCCCCCAGTTAAATTTCCCTAGTAGCTCTAACTCTTCCATATACAATACTTTGTTGCTTGCTGCTTATCACACTCTAGTTTGTTTTTGCCTTACAAATTATGAAGACCCAATAATATCCCAAGATAATTGTTGGAGGTCATCAAGAGGATATAATTACCACTGGACCCTTGAGCTGGACCCAAGCAATGGAATGCTCCTCACCACCTCCCCTGCCCTTGACATGTAGTGCTGCCCACTGCTCCCGCAGTGGGAGGTGTTTTTAAAAACCCAGGCTTGAGAGAGCAAAGTGTTATTAAGACCATCTGAACTGAATACATGGTTGATGCCGGGCAAGGCCTCTACACAAGCTTTTAAGATTCTGGCAAGCGGGTACAGAGATCTCACCTTTCAGCAGTTCAAGACAAGCCTCATAGGAAAGTTCTCTTGTTTACCAAAACTGCCACCTACCAGTCTGGGGTGAACTGCACTCTTTCCCGTCTCTTCTTACCCTCTGCGTGAGGGCCAGTTTCAGATTTCACCTGGGAAGCTCCCTGGGTTTTGAACCAACAGGAGGAACACCATCACTTTCTTCACCTTTGTGCTGTGCATCTACTAATGTATCCAAGATGACCATTTTATTGTGGCAGCCACATCATATTGCTGTGTCCCATCGCCCTCCCATAATGCAAGATCCCTTCTTTTATACATGTCTCTACTAAAGCAACATCTTCTACATTATGTATTTTTGAGACTATTAGGGAGCCCAGTGACAGGCCCTCAAATTGTTCATTTTGATAGATTTGGCCCTTTATTTCATCCTGTCAAGATCATTTTTGTTCTGATTCTGTCATCTAGTATATTCATTATCATTCCCATCTTGGGTCATCTATAAACCTAATAAAATATCATCTGTATTTTTATAGATTAAAAACTGACAACACGAGGCTTAAGAAAATCACTAGGAGTCCCACAGCAGAATAACTTGGAGCCAGTGGTAATTATCTTTTAGGAGCATTGTAGCAGTTACAGACTTACTGACCATACTATTGCTCACCTCTATTTCCCACCGTGTCCAGGAGGCTACCATAAAATGCCTTTTTAAAAAGTCCTTACCCTAGGACACTTTTTTTCATTGCTTTTAGAGAGAGAGGAAGGAGGGAAGAAAGGAAGAAGGGGTGAGAGAGAGAGAAAGGGAGAGAAACATTGACATGAAAGAGAAACATTGATCAGTTACCTATTATATGCACCCTGACCAGGGAACCAAACTCACAACCCATGCATGTGCCCTGCCCAGGGATGGAATCCACAACCTTTTGGTTTATGGGACAATGCTCCAACCAACTGAGCCACACCAGCCAGGGCTGAAATGCCTTTTCCAGAATAAATACAGTTAAAGAAAATTTCAAGAGCCAGAAAGACACTATGATTGTATGGAAATTTAGAAATCACCTAACGTCCTTTTAGGCAGAATTTTTAAAAGCTCAAACTTCAACTTCTCGTCAAGATGGAGGCATAGGTAGACACACTTTGCCTCCCCACATAACCATAGAAAGAATTGCAACTAGATCTCAAAACAAATAACACCCAGAACCATCAGAAAATTGAGCTGTATGGAAGTCCAACAAGCAAGGATTTAAAAAAGTTGCATTCACCCAGATAGATAGGAGGGGCAGAGTTGAGGAGGAGACAGGCAGAGAGGCACACAGATGCGGTGTGGCGTGGAGAGGCAGCAGCTGCAGCAAGGGAACAGATGATCCCACATTCACATGTTGTAGATAAAAATCAGGAGGGATACCTTGGGAGTAAGCAATTCCAGCCCCAGGCCAGACCACATAGTCCACGGTTCCAGCACTCGGAAGATAAATCCCCATAACTTCTGGCTGTAAAAACCAGGGGGGGTTTGGGTCAGGAGAAGAAATTGCCAGATTTTCAGGAGACTCAGCTTAGAAGATCCACATAGACTTAGAACATACACAAACCCACCCACTCTGGATTCAGCACCAGGGCAATAGCTGGAAGGGCACCAGTCACATATGGGAAGTGGGTAAAGTGCCTGGAAACAGGGTGAGTTCTGGGCGAACCTCTAGAAGCCAAGACAGCAGCACTGTCCCCTCGCCAAACCTTCCCCCAACACAGAGCCACAAAGTGGTGAAGCAGGTTGTCCCACCTGGTGATCACCTAAGGCTCCACCCCACACAATTTACAGGTGCTTTTTCTACAGTAGGCCATGCTACTAAGACAGGTAGTCAAAGCAGCTCTACCTAACACACAGAAACAAATACAGGGAGACTGCCAAACTGAAGAGACAAAGAAATATGGCCCAAATGAAAGAACAGAAGAAAAACCTAGAAAAAGAACTAAATGAAATAGAGATAGCCAACCTATCAGCTGCAGAGTTCAAAACACTGGTGATCAGGATGCTCAAAAAACTCATTGAGTAAGGGAAGAAATGAAGGTTACACTAAGTGAAATAAAGAAAAATCTACAAGGAACCAACAGTGAAGGGGAGGAAACCAGGATTCAAATCAATGATTCGGAACATAAGGAAGAAATAAGCATTCAACCAAAACAACAACAAGAATAAGAATTTTTAAAAAATGAGGATAGTATCAGGACCCTCTGGGACATCTCCAAATGTACCAACATCCAAATCACAGGAATGCCAGAGGAGGAGAAGAACAAGAAACTGAAAACTTATTTGAAAAAATAATGAAAGGAAACTTCCCTAATTTGGTGAAGGAATTAGACATGCAATTAGACAGAAAGCACAAAGAATCCGAAATAAGTTGGACCCAAACAGGACCACAGCATAGACACAGCAAAAACACAGCATAATTAAAATGCCAAAGGTTAAAGATAGAGATAATCTGAAAAGCAGCAAGAGAAAAGAAGTTAGTTACCAACAAAGGAGTTTCCATAAGACTATCAGTTGATTTCTCAAAAGAAACTTTGCAGGCTAGAAAGGACTGGCAAGAAGTATTCAAAGTGATGAAAAGAAACAACCTACAGCCTAGATTACTCATTCCAGTAAAGTTTTCTTTTTAGAATGGAAGAGCAGATAAAGCGCTTCCCAGACAAGATAAAGCTAAAGGAGTTCATCATCAACAAGACATTATTACATGAAATGTTAAAGGGATTTATTTAAGAAAAAGAAGATCAAAACCATGAGCATTAAAATGACAAGTTCACAATCAACAACTGAATCTAAAAAAACAAACTAAGCAAACAACCAGAAGAGCAACAGAGTCACAGATACAGAGATCATTTGGAGGGTTATCAGCTGGGAGGGGGGAAGGGGGATAATGGGGGCAAAGGTTCAGGGATTAAGAAACATAATTGGTAAATACAAAAGAGACAGGGTGTTGTTAAGAATAGTATAGGAAATGGAGAAACCAAGGAACTTATATGCATGACCCATGGACATAAACGAGGAACAAGGAGGGGGTTGCTGGAGGGAAGGGGGATACTGGGCAGAGGAGGGAAAAGTGGAGAAAACTGGGACAACTGTAATAGCATAATCAATAAAATATATTTTTTAAAAAGCTCAAATTTCAACAATCCCATAGTCCAAATTTGGTATTGAATATGAATATCTGGTATTTGTTCAACTCCTTTTCACTACTACAAGAAAAATATCTCAAGTTAGTGCTATCAGTTCATCAAAGAAGTAGACGAATTTCTCTGAAAAGAATATGAAATCTACACGTGAGTCAACATGAGGCATAGGAAGGAGATACGGATTAAGGCTGATACTACCAACAAATCAAAGACTCCTGCAAGCAACATGGCATGTTTTTCAAACCTATTTTAGGATTCTGTGAATTAACAGGTAATGAAAACTGGATTGCCAAATACAAATAGAATTTAGAAACAAGTATTTTACCATTTTCACATGGGATGATTTTATTTATTCTCAAAATTGAGGAAAACAAACTGTATCTGGCAGCGAGTAGAGAACCAGGCAGGTGGAGAAGCTAATGGCTCCTTCAGGTTGTTCTCTCCCCGGCACTCAAATTCAATTATGCCAGCCGGCTTTGAAGATTTCCCAAGTTCCTCAGAATCTGGAGCTCCAATTCACAAAGCTGGTTCATCCATTATTCATCATTACTTCACACCAAATTTCTAAATTAGTATCTGACCTGAAAAAAGAAAAGCCTGGCTCCTTGATATTTTGAAAAGTTGTGCAATAATGTGATGGAAGGTAACACAAGGTGACAGATCAAAGGAAGGGTACCAATTGAGATTTTGAAACTGATGTTGAGATATTTTTTAACCCACGCTTAAAAAATCTAGTTGCCAACCATTCCTAAATACCCCAACCTCCATCTGTCAACTTAATGACTGTCAAGGGGGAAAAATGCATTAGAAACTGTTCTAAATTCCCACCATGCTTTCTAAATACAAAGTTGGACATTCTTTCCACTGACCTGTTACTATGGATAAGAGCTGAATTGTTATAATTTGAGTTTAAGGAGAAAGTAGTTTTGCTAAGAGAAATGAAAAGTGAGATCAGAACAAGCTAATCCCATGTTCCAAATATCCCATTTCTTTTTTGGTCCCTGGAAGTATATTTCAAGGGAGTCTCATAGTTGTATTAATATAACCAACACCATTAGGTGATTTTCAGCTGGATTTATTTCTATGACAGGGTCATAGAAACCTCAGCCTCTAGCAGCACAAGTAGTGAGTGAAATGCAAACATTCAAAGTGTTTGCTGTTGCCAAAGAAAATCTACATATATAGAAGAAAACTGGACTGTGGAATTCTGGAGGAGAGAGGGCTCGCTGAGCCCAGAGTACCTAAGACTGCTGTCCTCAGTTCAAATAACAGGACCACACTCAACTGTGTTAATTGCCAGGAGGCAAGCCTGAGAGCTTCTCTTCATTAGGATGAATGAATTTCCACCCACATTTTTCATCTTACTGTTGAGGTTTCCATTGTCTACTCTGAAGCTGGCTTATTCAAGAATATTTGAATGTGGTGTGCGGTGAATGTAAATGAGCGCACGCTGAGGCCTCGGCAGCCAGACCCAGGTAGTCTTGTTACCATGCTATAATAAAACTCTGCTTACCATGTGTTGGACTGCATGTGTGCCGGGCTTTGACGTGTCTGCATTTCTGCACATTGTGTACAGGTGTACTAACAGTCTTGACTTGCAGGAAAAATATCAACACCGTGTCTTAAAAGCAAGGCAAAAAGTTATGCTCACCGTGCAATAGCCGTGGTGATGTATGCTGTGTAGACTGGTGGGAATGTCTACTGCTCCTTAATCACTATACTATGGCTTTTGTGAATGTATGATCACAGGAAGTCAAATGAAGTATCAGCTAAGGGGTCTAAATAATAAATCTAGCCAAACCGATGAAAATAAAGCAGACCCAATGAAGTCTCTTCAATGGGTGCCTGTTATATTCTTTAAAATAAATGACTTAATAAATAACTATGTAAAATAAACATCAAAAATTTTAATAGGTAAAATTAAACTACAAATAATAGAAAAGTTCTTTTGACACCTGATAAGTGAAGTCAGTTTTATCGAATTACCTATCTAATTTACCACTGACATGATTAAGGACACTATATTTCTGGCATAGTACTGGAAAAAAAATATATATATATGTGCACACACACACACATATGTATCTGGTAGAAGTAATGCCTGCTTGAATGTGGTTGGTAGGGTAATAATATTGGTATAATAATTCACAGTTTTAATTTGAACATTTCACCTAAAATGTCATATGGTGTGCTTGAGTGTGATATTGTTGTGTTACAGAATTACACACTTATGGTTCTGTAATAAAAGATTTTATAATAAAAAAAGGGGTGTTATTTGTGGTGGACCATATATATGTATACACACACACACACGCGCGCGCGCACACACACAGGGTCTTGCCTTAGGAGCTTAAAAACATTATTTAGAATATATTTTTACTAAGAAGTTGTGGGTCACACAATGTCTTGGTTTCTGAGGACAAAGAAAAAGGAAAGTTAGAAAGGAAGAAAAATCCTCTTACCCCTGGCGCCCTCCCTGGAGGGACGAGAGATGAACGATTACAATTCAACGTGAGTAGCAGATCCGGAGGCCAAGGAAGGAATTTGTCTTTTGGGTTGAGGACTTGGGTTTTGTCTTTAAATAAACCAGATTTCAGTATGGCTCTACTGCTTACTATGTGTGTCCTTTGAACAAGTTGCAGTTGTCTCGTGTTTAAAATAGTGGTGACAAAATAACTCCCAAATGCTGTGAGGATGAATGAAACAATGTATGTGAAGCACTTGAAAGAGGGCCTGCCCCATCAATATATAGAATATTTCCATCGTCTCAGAAAGAACAATCTCCACACTCTTCTCAGCATTCCAGGGAAGTTTTTAAAATGAGTGACCTAAACATCTCCTGAGAAAAGAATACCACAGGCTCCATTAGGAAATACCATAGTGTTGTAAGTCAGAAACTCCTAGGTGCTGAGCCATCCCCACACACAGACCACACCCATGATTCCCAGTCAGGACTCCTGAGTCCACGTGGGTTGTCAGGATGGTCATGAGGCCATTCAGCTATTTCATATCCTTGGGCAACTTCATTTTGGTAAAATATCAAACATACCAAAAAGTTAAAAAATGCTCCTGTGCACCCACTGCCCAGGTTCACCAAAGGTTTACATTTTGCCCCATTTGCTCTATCATTCTAAAGCATTTGAGAGTAAGTTGAAGAAATAATGTACCTTTGCCCTAATATACTTCAGTTTATATTTCTTAAGAATTAGGACACTTTCTTGCATAGCTCAGTACAATGATCGAAGTCAGGAAATTTTACATTCATACAGTATTGTAATCTAATTCACATTCCATGTTCAATTTTCAGTAGTTGTTTCAACAACACCCATTACAACCATTTTTTTGCCCTGGTCCAGAATCCCAACCAGGCTCACACATTGCATTTATTGTTATTTTGGTTTTCTTTAACATGAGAAAGCTATTCAACCTTCATATTTTTAAAATTAAGGGACAGTTAATTTTATTGAATATTTCTCAGTTTGTGTCTGCGTGATGCTTCCTCATGATCAGATGTAGGTAAAGTGTCATAGGCAGAAATAAAATAAATGTTGTTATATTTTCCTTAGTGTTTCATGTCAGGAAAACAGAGGAAACACCATATGATTGTTAGTTTAAATGAACGAGGAAATGAATCATTATTCCCTAAATTCAGTTTGATTGAAAAAAAAATATATATATATATATTTCATATTGGTGTCCATGAAGGCTGATGTGAATTATCAAGGTCCTTGGTGATGACACATTAGTAAACTATTTAGAATATGAGATATGGCCTGGAGGCAAGGGGTTTATAGCACAAAATCCAGAAAGCTTCTGGTATGTAAGAAAAGTTTGCTTCATTTCCTATAAGTGGCTCCTTTCTGCCACAGAAAATAGTACATGGTTTTTACTCATAGGACAGCACATAGTGACAGTTTTCTAGCCAGCAATCCAATGGTCATTTCCTCAGTTAACATTGGGATGACACCTGGTAATATAAAGAAAAATTTGTGAAATACCTAATTTGGATTCAAATAACTTTTGATAGGCATTGTATGATAGTATATTACTGTTTAAGAAATCTGAAGAGAAAAGCATAAAGATGAGAATTAAAATAAAAAAGAAAGAATAAATTGTAAATAGTATTTCTTAATCTGAAAATAATTTCAAATTCCATTCACTCCTGGAAAATAAGATTCCGGCTTGCTCCTCTTTGCCTTATACTGATAGCAGCCTCCAAGGCAAGGTTTCTTTGCTTAAGAAAGAAACTATGTTTTTAGGGAAACACTGACACATTGTAGGATATTATTTTTAGGTTAGTCAATTCTATTATAAATTTAATTGCTTGCTTTCACTTTATAAGATTTCAAGGTCAAGTAGTATAAATGTCAATGCATTTTCTCATCTGTTAAATGTTAAGAATTCGTTTTAGAATACTGAAATGTTATTATAGCAATTTTATGGATATGTTCCAGCATGTATAGTAACAAGATATCCTTCCAAATCCCTTTATCTTATGTAGAAAGGATGACATGGGTTTTTCCATGTCTTAGTGGTATTAAGATGTCAGTCAGCATCAAATCCTATTTTAAATTTCTAGTATCCATTTTCTGCCTTGAATTCCCCAAATGCTGTGTATTTTGGTTTCACCTGAACATCTTGTAATCTTATAAGCTTATGACAAACTGGAAAGAAATACCATACATTCATTTATAGCTTCATCATAGTACTTAACTAAGTTAAAATACAAACTTCAAAAGAAAAAATGATTTGAGATTTACTGAAGTCACATGCTTTGTACATAATAGACACTTATATACATCTGAATGATGAATGAATGAATGAATGAATGAATAGTGTTTTAGAGTTGCAAGGGTCTTAAAGACCATCCAGTTCAACTCTCTCAATTTATCAAAGAAAAAACACTAAGGCCAAATATTTGACCAAAAAAAAATCAATTTTTTCCAAAGCTTTAATAAAGGCATCTAATAACCTTCTTTGACTACTTCTGCTCATATTAATTATTTTAACACAGTTATATCCAACTATCCACATATGTTCATTCATATAGTAATACATTTATCTATTTATTAAAAACTATTGAGCATTCTCTAAGTACTATGCATGGCCCTTAGGTGCTGCGGATTTAGAGGGAAATAAGTCATAGTGTTTGTGCTTTAGGAGCTTAGAATCTGGTAGAGAGAAATATATGTAAAAACTAATTAAAGAGTAAGACATGCTATGACAAAGGAAGAAGAGTGTTATGAATACCCAGAAGAAAGATGCATTGGATCCACATGGGGAAGCCAGGGATCACCCCTTCAGGAAGGTGAATTGTTGTTGGATCTCAACATTGAATAAGAGTATGATAGACTCAAAGCGTGAAAACAGTCTATGCAAATAAATGTGCCTGGGCGGGCTCTGATGCGTGAAAGTTCAGAGCATATTTGGGGAACACGGGGCACACGCTGAGGAGCAGCAGAGCCGGGAGTAGGAATGTGCATCAGAGCTGGATTGGGGAGAACCTGGAAGGAGCCAGGCCATGGAAAAAGTACAGACTTCAAAGGGTATTTCATCAGCACAACAAAAACAGATGAGCGTTTTCAAAAGATATCAGTTGGCAGAAAGAAGGATGAATTTAAGATAATAGAGAGACAGAGGCAAAGAAAGGAGATAAGAGGTTAATGCAGGAGTCCAGATGACAGATAATAAGGGTCTGAAAAAAGACTGTATCAGGGCAGATGGAGAAGGGAAACTGAGCCCTAGGTAGTTGCTTGGCTCAGACGAGCAGACAAGGGTGAAGTGATGAAGTCAGTAAGGTCTGAGGGTTTCCTGGGATAACTAGTTGTATTACTTTCTTTGTTGCACTTTTAAAAAATATTTTAAATGAATTGTTGTGTTCTCATTGAAAGCCGAAATTCTTACAATGCCCTACAAGGCCTATATGACATCGTTCCCATTGCCTCTTTGAGCTCGTCTGCTATGACTACTTAATTCCACACCACCAGCTCTGCTCTAACCACGCTGATCTCAAATGCAAGACACCCTCAAGCTTGGGACGTAGCTGATCCAGCTGCCTAATCTCAGCTCTCCACTCCGCTGTTACTCCCCAACTCTATTCTCCTGCTTTAAGTTTTGCTTTTTGTGTAGCCTTTATGATTTGTCACCATAATTTTTACATGTGTATGCACGTGTATAATTATTGTCTTTCTCTCTCTACTACATTGTTAACACTCAGGAAACCAAAGATTATTGTCAGTTGTTATTCACCATTATCTTCCAGCATATAAAGGAGCATTCAAAGGATGTTCGAAAATAAATATTTGCTTAATAAAATAATGCATGCAGGTATGAGTGAATGGTGAATAAATATTTACTAATATTGTCTTGTGTAGAAACATTAATGTTTAAGAAATCTTTAGGCCATGTTTCTAAATACCACAATTTACCTGTCTTTATTTCAGAACACGATACAGGAAGGGGGAACGTTTGCCACTTACCTTCTTCATTTAATTCCAAACAATGTATTTGATGAATCTATTTTTAGTTTAGTTCAGGCTTTCCCCCTCTGTCTCCTGCACGGTTTTTAGAATATGAAAAATGTTAAGTAGGCTTATACTATTCATATTAAAGGATTTTATTTTTTATTGTTAGGGAATCTACCTTGCATCTTTAACATTCATAGTATTATTCAAATTATACTTCAGGTCTATATTTAAATTCATTTGCATTTCCACCCCATTTGTTATTTAAGAACCCATTCTTCCACTTTCACTCCACCACCCCTGTATCTACTCTCTGGAAATCTAAAATAAGGCAGATCCTTTTTTATTCTCCTACCGGTTTCCTTCTCCATATACACCCTTAAACCTGAACTCATGGCTACTCTTACATTCTCAGCAAAAAGGAAAGAAGAAAGTGCTGTTATAAAATATAGTATATCCTTTAACCTTATTTAAATGTCATAACTATTTTAACTTAGAAATAAAATTAATTTTATATTATAATAGGAAAAAAGCATGTTATTTTAGAGTTAAAAGATGAGGGAAAAACACAATTATTGAGCTAATACTCTGTTCTAGGCTATGAAACTAAGCACCTTCTTACAGACTGTGTTTCTACTTTGCATAGATCTGTAAAGATATACATAACTGACCCATTTCTATTTTACAGTTGGGGATGCTTAGACTAAGAGAGGTCTAATGACTTGCCTGTGATTGCAAAGCTACTAGGTAGCATGGTAAGAATTTGAGTGAAATTCTGATGCTAAAATCCATATACTTTTTTTTTTTTTTTTTTTTTTTTTTGGTAAAGGTAGGGAGAAATGTCCTAATAAAAGAACAAGGCTAAATGATCCCTAGGGTTTCTTTGAGCACCAATAATCTATGGGCCTAGAAAGTCATGCAATATTTTCCTATAACTATAGCAACTTCAAAACCAAGCCACCTCAAATTAATATTCACTTTAATCTTGCAACTAAGGGTGAACAAATATAAACAAAATATCTGAAAATCTCAAAGAGCACAATAAAAGTATGACTCTTGAGCTAGAAAGTAAAAGAGGTCCAATTCCTAATTACTTTTCCACCACATCCCAAGTCTATTTGTGACAAGTGTTTGGAGTTTAAGTGACAAAATTTAGACAAATGGACAAGCCATGATTTAACTTAATACATATCAAGTACCAACAGTATGCATAGTGTAAACTTGGATATTCACAGCATGCCTTGTCATCAGAAAAGCATGCTATTATTACCAAATTAAGACACATAAGCATGCTTGTGCCCTGTCCTTCAGCTTCAAAGCAGGGTTGCTGAGAATCAAGACACCAACATTACATTTGTTGGTAATCCCAGTTAACCCGCAGTGCCCAGTGTGTTTTCTATATATGGCAATGACATGCCCTGTGATTCACAGCCCAGGGATGCACCACAGATAGCAGGTTCTGGGAGGCTCACGGGTCACGAACATCGAGTTCCACATGGGCAAGAAGCAAATAACCCATCCTTCTCATGTGCCACATGTGCCTATTATGAGGTAAGGGATAAAGTTCCCCCGGGCTAACGCCCACCCCATCACCACCACCAACAGATCCCAGGTCAAGAGAAGCATGGAATGTTTGAACTGGAAGAGCTGTTGGGCACACGTAATATCACCTCCTTAGATTCACGTGGCCACAAGAGAGTAAGTGACCCACACAAAGGCAGAGTAATGTTGAAGCAGAACCAGGGTCTCCATTGGCCTTCTTTCTATCCTTTCCTGAGGCTGATATTTCAGAGTGCTTAAAAGCTCTGAATCAGGTTGCAAGTGTCCCGCTCTGAAATTCTATTTCTACTTTATGTTAATTGTATAGGTGAATCTAGGTCACTTGATTTGAGCCTCAGTGGTGAGGGCTGAATAGGACACTGCATGACAGGCATTGCCACCAGGCCTCACACATGGTAGGTATGTAAGAAATGCTAACTATTGATGTAAATTATATTCTTTATTCTCAGTACCAAATATAATATGAATTATCATTAATAATAAGGGATAAAAAGAGAAAATAATGGGGTATTCTAAATGGCTTATACCTTTGCTCCCTTGGGAGCATACGCAGGTCTGGAACTCCTAGGGTTGCCCTGTGTAACCACGGATGTCCCAGCATTTTGGTCATTAACCAGCATTTCTCCTCCCTGGATAGAGCCTCGGAGTCTGAACTGCGCAAGGGATCCTGACCTGCCTCATACCTAAAGACAGGTAAATTGATTTCAATTTTGGTCATTTCAGTTTTAATGCAATTCCATTTCAATTACAGTGATTGGAGGGATTTAGGTTTGAAAAATGGAGTGACCAGATTTATTGGATACCCTTAACATGCGGCACAACCTCACACTTAGGACAAGTCATAAGAAGGTTTGACAAGTGTGCCTCCTCTTTTCTCTTCCAAAACCCTTCCTGCCCATTGTGTCTGCCCATCAGCAGCTCATACGGGCCCTGGTGCTGCTACCTTCCATGAACATATGCAAATTCTCTGGAGGTATCTCACTGGCTTTCTACTAAGATCATTGGTCTGAAAAGGAGCCTACTGATCACACTCAGATGTTACCACCAGATGAGGTGTGATCCTTCCCAGAGACATTTGCATTCAAAAGGACTTGAGAGTTTAACAAAGAAATTAACCTTTAGTTGTAGAATTTTAAGAAAAATAGGAAGATATTTTGAAGCACATGGTTTTCCCAGTTTCTCCCAGACAGTTTCATTTTAAGATATGCCTACTCTGTTGATGGAAAATATTGGGTAAAAACTTCTAGGGAAAAAAAATTAAGCTTCAAAGAAAATTACCCTGCTTGATATTTAAGCTTAATTTCTCATTTTAGGATGAAATGAGGTTATCTTGAAAACACTAAAAGAGGCTTCTCCATCACAGCCTATAGCGAGATGGCTTAAGTGCCTGTATTGCCTTTAATTTAACCCAACAATGGAGCACCTGCTATGTGCAAGACACACTACGAGACAACACGCGAGGACAAAGATTAAACTTTTATTTTAGTCAAATGCCAGGCACTCAGCAGCTTCTCTCAGTTAAAATTAACCTTATTTGCCTATTTGGCCTCAAATTTCTTTCTTTATTGTTCAATATTACTACCCACCACCCGACTTAGTTATGTGGTTAATTGTGTTCGTGACTGCCTTCTTCATTAGATGAGATCCCTCTCCACAGAAGAGACCATTTTCTGACATTTCTGTATGCCCCAAAACTAAACAAAATAACCGGTCCTTAGTAAGTATCTCTAGATATCTAGGCCTGAAAATTTCAACCCTATAGCCATTCCTTACAGCTGATAAACAAGTTCTCTGGGTTAAAAGACTCACTTCCAAAGTGAAGAAATTCAGTTACTGTAATGTACAATTGGAGTCAAAATAGAAAGTTATCGCACATTATTTAGTATCTATTTTTCATGATAAAATAAGACACATTGTTAAAAAATATTTTCCACATCTCTAAATTAACATTTAGATTATATGGTAATATAAAATTATCTCAATTACATGACTACATGCTCTTTCCTGAAAAAATAAAATGATATGGAATACAATACAAAAGTCAATAAAATAATCACTTAAAATTAGGTTGTAATTTCAATTATTTTACTACTAGTCAGGTTAATAATATCTCATTAGGTCTAGTAAAAAGTTTAGTTTAGTTTCAAAAATATATATTTTTCTCCTAAAGTTATTGGCAAGTCTGATTTTTCACTTGGGTTATGAACATTTTAGAGATACTACATGGGTTATGAACATTTTAGAGATACTACATTTAGAGATACCCAAAAGTCATTATTTAGGGAAAACAACATTTTTATCAGAGCATTTGCACATAAACATGAGGCAATGAAGTCACATCACTTGTGTTTGAATCCTAATGTTCTCGTGTCAAACATCTTTACATCCTTTTAGCCCTTTCTGCTCTGTAGAGTCTTTCCACTCTCCTTATTCTGCTCAAAAACTCTCGTTAAAATATAATTTTAGAACATTTTTATTTAAAAGATTATCTCCTTAAAGGTAATAAAATCCTCTTTGAATTTATGAAAAAAAAATTTCCCTTTTTCTACCTGTAAGTTAATAGGCCCTAGAATAAATTTTTCTTTGTCTAAGTACATAAAGACATATCATATTCCTAAAACACGCAATATTAATCTCACTTCTGCAATATCACTTGTGATTACTGGTTATTTTTTAAGTGAGATATTCCTTTTATCCTGTTACCTTGAAAGTGCACATTTTCATGATTTTTACATTAATTTTGACATTAAAATGAAATATAATTTCTTTTGAACATACTTCAAAGAACTGCCTTCAGTTACACTTGGAGATTGTTTGCCATCCAAATCACCTTGCGTCGGCGACTCAGCGTAGCCTTGCTCCGGCAAGTGCAGCGATCGCGCTGGCACTAATGCTAGGGAGGTGTTCGTAGAGACTATGATTAAGAAAACAGGTAAATGTTTCAGTACACGTTTTGGTTAATGCTCTGTTTCTCCTCAGCCTCTGACTTGAGTCAGTCTGCTGTTTTTGACAAATGTAGGGGATCCCTGGGGCATTCTTATGTTTTAGGGCACTAGTAAGATCGGATGGTTAAAATCAGGATTATCCTGGGAAATTTGTGCATTCAGTTTAATAATAACAACCCAAGAAATTGAACAAATAATGTTGTGTAGGGATGCCTTTTCAACAGCAGCTTACAAGATAGCTCAGATCTGGCCACTGAGTTTAGATTTCTTCCTCAGGAAAAAAAAACACACACACATGACTCCTTGAATAATAATTAATACCCATAATAAGTGCTTATCTGCAACCAACTATTGTCAACCGGTGTGTTATTTTGGGGTGGAAGGGCTATTCTTTTAAAAGTATATCTTTCCAAGAACATTACTTGATTGGGTGAATGCTCTCTTTCTCTTTGATTATAGCTATATATTAATAAAATACAATAGAATATAAGGCAATACATTAAAGAGAAAAATAGTGCATATGTGAACATGAACTAGCTAATCATCGAATACCAGCTCTTAACCAAAGATAGCTTTCTGGATAGCTCTCTCTATCACAAGATTTAATTGAAATTCATGTCAAAGCATATGCAGGTCTCATAAAAATTCAATACTACATTTTTATTAGGAGACTCCAGGATATCCTCAGGAGACAGTAGAACCACTCTGAAATTTGGGGTTCGGAAATGAAGCAAAACATATTTATATGGTGTGGGGCTGCAGTTAGGACAAGTAAAACGAACAGACTACATCACCTTCCACCAGGAGAAGCTAAGGCTAGATTACAACTATTCTAGTTTGGGCATGTAAGATTCAGAAAAGAACATGGAATTCTCTGCATTCTAAGGTTATAAAAGCAGAAGTCATGGCAGCTTGGCTTTAGACTGGGTTCTGCCATGAGCTAGCTTTAAAACCTTATAAATTCATGAATTTGACAGTAATGACAATAATTTATGGAAGCTTATGTCAGATACTGTTCAGTGCTGGAGACAGAGGTGAACAAAAGAGACAGGGTCTCTGCACTTATGAAGTTTACAAGCAAGCAGGGCTGATATTTATTAAATATAATTAAATAATGTGCAATAAATACTGTAAGTAAAATATGCAATCAATTTAGAGATTCCAACATGTAGATTGGTCAGTCAGGAAGGCCTCTCTGAGAAGGTAACATATTTCTTTATTTTGTATGTTAAAATCACCTGGAGAAGCTTTAAAAACTATGTGAGTGTCTGGCCTTACGTCAGACCAAAGAAACTGAATCTAAGAATGAGGTCCAGGTCGCATTATTCATTAAAATGCCATCTAAGCGACTGTAGTTTGTCACTAGCATTGGGAACTGTGGAAGGTAGGAAGAGGCTGAGTAGAGAGTAGAGGGAAAAGTATCCAAGGCAGAAAGAATATTTGCCAAAGAGCCAGAAAGAACTTGTCATACTGGGAAATTAAAAGGAAGAAACTAGCAGTTAAAGTAGGCAGAGATGCTGGATTTGAGATTTGATCCTAAATAGAATGGAAAGATATTAAACATATAACTGACACAACCAATTTTTAAAGGCTACTATGGCCTCTCTCTACAGAAAGCACTGAAGGCTCAAAATAGGGACAGGGGATGAAGGAGGTAGGGGAGAATGATGATGGCCTGCACTGGGATCGTAGCAATAAAGATGAGAAGAAAATTACTTTGAGCTATTTCAGAAGTAAAACTGACATTTTGATTAATTACATAAAGTGGGGGTACTGAGGGAGAAGTGTGAAAGGAGTTCCCAGGCTTCTGATTTGAGCAACTGGGAAAAATAATACACATTTGCTGAGACGTGTAACACTGGAGGAGAAGATAAGTGGCATGGGCCTTCAAGTTTAAGTGTCCTGTGAAACACCCACATGGAGGTGTCGGGTAAGCAGCTGGATTTGGGTTTTAGGGGAAAGTCTAACACACAGAGTTGGGAGTCAGCAGCATGTGCTGTGATCCCCCCTTATTTATGGTTTTACCTCCTTTGGTTTCAGTTATTCATGGTCAATGATGGTCTGGAAATATCAAATTAAAAAGTCCAAAAATAAATAATCCATAAGTTTTAAACTGCAAGCCGTTCCAAGAAACATGACAAAATCTAATGCCATCCTGCTCCATCCTGCCTAGGATGTGGAATCATCCCTTCGCCCGGTGTATCCACAGTATGTAGGCAACCCACGCATTAGACACTTACTTAGTAGCCATGTCAGTTATCAGATCTACTGTGGCTAGATACAGTACCTGTGTTCAAGTAATCCTTATTTTACTTAATAATGGCCCCAAAGTGCAAGAGTAGTGATGTTGGCAATTCGGACATGTCAGAGAGAAGAGCAAAGGGAAAAAACACAGTATATATAGGGTTCAGTACTCTCTGTGGTTTCATACATCCGTTAGAGATCTTGGAATGTAGCCCGCATGGACTAGTGGACTACTGTAGATAGTACTTGAAGCTATGGGAGATATAGAAGCCTGGAGAGAACACAGAATAAAAGGTCCCAGTCTCAATTTCATTATTGTAAAATGAAAGGGCCAGATATGATCCGTGATTCTCAAACTTCACTGTGCCTCAGAATCACCCAAGGGCTTGTTAAAACATCAGTTGTTGGGCTCACCTCACAAAGTCTCTGATTTTGTGGGTCTGGGTGGGGCTTGTGAGTTTGCATTTCTAAGAAGTTCCCTAGGAAATATTAATGCTGCTGATAAGGGCCATCCTTAAAAACTAGATAACCTAAGATGCCACTTTCTTCTTTAATATTCTGTAGTAGCATTGCATGCCATCCACAAAAATCCACATGAAAAGGTACACAAGTGACACATAGAGATTTTATTATTACAAAATGAAAGGGCTTTAAAATAAAAAGGGGTGTGATCACAGGAATGGTTAAGAGCTCTTTTATGCCTTCACAATTTTTTTTAATGTTGAACAGATTGGACAGTTGACAAATATTTATTAACCATCTTCTTCATGCAAACATTTTATGGCAAAATAAATATGCAACACTCTCAAAGTTAAATCTATACATTCTCCTGTTGGTGTTGCAGTTGTTTTTGAAGAACCTACTAAAATTCAAAGGTTCCTGTCCTTTTAACACTATTTTTTCATGCATAGTCGAAGGAACCTTGAGGTATGAGAAGAGATGAGAAACACAGATCACAACATAGGCATTTTGTATCTTGCATGTACACACACACACACACACACACACACACGATCAATTAAGATTATGAGAATATTGTTATATTTTACTCTTATTAAGTTATTCATGCTTAATGTTAAGAAAATAGCTCATCATTTAAAGTAAGGTTTAGTACATTATTAGTAGTAGTTATTAGCAACCAAATTTTAAAATAAACCACTCTTTTCCTAGACTACCCCACTGCCATAACATCAGAGAAGTTGGATTACACATTTTTCACAGATTGTCAGAGTAGTTGTTATTCAACCTACCTCTTCTGAGAAAGGTTGAAAAAGGAGACAGTAAACAAACTTTCCAAAACCACCTGCGAGAACTATACCTACTCTTCCAATTTCTCAAGCAGAATAGTGATACTATCTATGCAGATATAACCCAAACTCTTCCTCCAAAATCATAATTTTCTAATGGCTGTGTTTGTGTTCAAGAGTACAATGTACAGGGTGGCTGAGTGAGGCAAGGGGCCCAATTTGTGAAAAGTTAGGTAAATTCAGGTATTTAAGAACCTTACTAAAGTGAATAGCAACTCCCCTTTTTGGGTCAAGCATTTCCTGTGACTTTTAAAATGTCACCAGATAAAAGCTTCAAACTATCCTGGGGTTAAAAAAAAGAAAAGAATTATTTCCTGTTCCTTTGTTCCCTACCCAAACTATTCAATTAGCATTCGCATTGCTTTGCACCCTCAGCTGAGGATGGGTTTTACTTCCGATATCTTAAGTCCAGGATCCCTAAATTGGTAAGTTTGCTTGGACCAAAGGACATACCCCACAGACAAGCTTCTGCATGTGAAGAGCAGGTGCTTCAAAGAGAAGAGGCGTCTACCTTCTCTTCTTACTGCTCAGTGACAAAGGCGTAGCCTTAGGTGATATCCAGCCACAACTCTTATCTGTTTGAAGTGGGTTCAGTGTGACACCAAAATACAACTTCCTAACTTCAGTGAAGATATTATAGGGCTGCTTCTCTCTATTCTCTATCAAAAAGCAGAATTTCTGGACAATGACGGTCTTCTCCCGGGAATTTAGCAAGTATCACTTGTCTTCTTTTCTTGCTAACTAGTAACAGGAGGGGGCATAAAATCTTGGTGTGGGTCTTCAGCCCATTAATTTTAATTATGTAATCTTCAGTCCCCACAAAAGGGAATTGGACCAAGGTCTTCTATTACACAATGGATGGAAAGCTATTAAAATATAAATAGGAGAATGTCCTGAACCAAAATAGAGCTGCTGAGCAGAGGTACCAAACCCATATGGATGTGATATGTAAGTGGAAGTAAATAATTTTTTATTAAATTTACTGAGTGACATTGGTTAATAATATTATATCGGTTTCAGGTGTACATTTCTATGATACATGATCTGTACATTGCATTGTGTGTTCACCACTCAATGTCAAATCATCTTCCATCACGATATACTTGGCCCCCTTTACCCTTTATTACCCCCACCGCACTCCTTCTGATAACCACCATACTGCTGTCTGTGTGTGTGAGTTTTGTCTGATTTCTTGCTTGTTCATTTGTTTCTTTCAGTTTTATATTCTACATATAAGTGAAATCATATGGTTCCTAACTCTTTCTGTTTGATTTATTCCACTTAGCATGATGTTCTCAAGGTACATATGTATTGCCACAAATGGCAAGATTTCATCTTTTCCTATAGCTAAGTAGTATTCCATGGTGTATATGTACTGTGTCTTCTTTATCCAATCATCTATCGAAGGACACTTCAGTTGTTTCCATGCTTTGACCACTGTAAACCATGCTGCAATTAACTTAGGGACGCACATATCTTTGTGAATAAATGTATTCAATTTTTTCACATGAGTACCCAGAAGAGGGATTGCTGGATCATATGGAAACTCTAATCTTAATTTTTTCAGGAGCCTCCATACTATTTTCCATGGTGTCTCTACTAGTTTACATTCTAAACAGCAGTGAGTGAGGGCTCCTTTTTCTCCACAACCTCTCCAACACTTATTATTATACTCATCTTGTTGACAGGCAGGTGGTTAGCTCAAGTCGTTTGGGTAACAGATGTCAAGACAGGATTAGACATGCAAGAGATATTAAGATTATAGAGTCTCCATTTTCCTCCCCTATCTAATCTACGCAGCCCCCCACTCTGTATTCTTGTATAGTAATGTTTTACAACAATATAGTTCAGGTGGAAAAGGAGAGCATTTTAATTAGCTGCATTAGTAAAAATACAACTGATATTCATCAGACTTCTATCAAGTTCCTGGCACCACTGTGTTATATATTTTACATGCACTATGTCACTTAATTTTCACAGTAAATCTGTGTACTGTGTGGAAGGGAGTCTTTTATTACGTTCATTTAGCAGATGAGAAAATTGATTTAAGCAATTTACCCAAAGGTACAACCAATAAATTTAAGGGCCAAGATTCTTGTTTAGAAAGTCTGATACCACAGCCCATTCCTTTAAACTGAATTGTATCCCCAAAACAAATGAAAAGCAATCAGAAATCCAATAGGATGCATTCATCAGGCCTCCACTCCGTGTCCTTAGTGACACGGAGGATAGTAAAGAACAGGGAGTCCCTGACCTCTACAACCTTACAATGAAACAGTGGAACGAGGAACACAAATTTTTTTTCGCATATATGATATGAGGCCATATATAATTAAGTACTAAATTATATGGCTTATCCTGGAAGTGCTGTGATAATTCAGAGGGCACATTATTAAATAAGCACTAAAGTTAAGCAGAGCAGAATTCCTAAGGGGATGAGTTTGGAGCTGCTCTTTGGGTCATGCACAGAGATTAAACAGGCAGAGTAGAAGAGAGGCCCCACAGCCCAAGAAAATAATAGGAACAAAATCTTAGGAACAGAAATGAGTGACATAGTCCCAGGATGATGGTGGGTTGAAGTCACAAAACAGGCAGCATATCTATTAAACTACAGTGGAAGGTTCGGTTGAAAAAGTCGAGTGCTCCATAAATGCTCACTGAGTCAGTACACCAATGAATAAATGAATGAGTAAGTGACGATCATATTTCCAAAATTGATAAAATTAAATTCTCCATTTAAAGTCAATCTCCCTCCTCTCCCTCTCTCCTTTAACTAAATGATAAAATGCTGTGAAAATGCTAAACAAAAATTAAATGTCTGGAGTACACATTCACTTTAAAATATATCCCTATAAATCAGCACCTAGAATTCTAATAGAAAATGCTACTTTTATTATCCATTTCTATAAATTTCTCTGAGTTTAGCCACACTGTGGTTTTAATAATAACAAAACACATTAATAGAATCTCACTGAAGTTGAATCATAGAAAGAAAAATCTCCTCAAGGGATGCACAACATCGGATAGGGACGAAAGGCATAAAGGAACAAAATGAGTTACATGGTTTGAATGGGAAAAAGAAACATGAACGCCAAAGTATTTTCTGTTAAATATGTTGAGAAACATTTCCCCTATATATGTGGAAAGTTAATAGTAACTTGATAGGTCAATTGAAAATTTCTAATGTTTCAAGCTTGAAGGAATTGGGGTCAGAGAATATAGACTCTTTATCAAACAGTAGATCACTCAGTGACAGCCTGGGTGAACACGCAGCACATCTTCAGAATTTCAAGGCTATAGGAAGGGCCACATGTGGCACTCTGTTCATTGTTTCCTATCTCAAGTTCAGCTTAGAATGTTTTGTGTTTCAAAATGTGAGGGGAAAGAACAATTTTAAGTGACCTCTGGCATGAGGGAGAATTCCCTTGGCTTTGTAGAAATAATTATTTATTATCATCCAATTTTCACCAACCATTTGGTCAATTTTCCACCTTCACACATGGAATATTCAGCGAAGACTAACATAGATGAAAAAATGCAAATATCACCCTTCCCCACTTTATGAAGTCAGTGACAGGGAATGCAAATAACAAATTAGGAAATTTGTTAAAGGAAATCCATGACCAATCTAGTTCAGTTCTTATAGTTGGGACATCAACTGTGGTACTGCTTTGTCAGTAAGGATTCCCATGACAACATGAGATGGTAAGTCTCAATTAAAACATTAAAAATAAAATTTAAAGCAATTTAGCAGCTACATAAATTATGTTTTCTTAACCATAGATGGTTCAATGACTCTTCGGGTTGATGGGAAGACTTACTTAGGATGATATCTCCCACTTGTGTTAAAAGAAACATTAGTTCCTCTCTGGCTGGCTTGGCTCAGTGGATTAAGAACCAGCCTGAGAACCAAAGGGTCACCTGTTCGATTCCCAGTCAGGGCACATGCCTGAGTTGTAGGCCAGGTCCCCAGTAGGGGGCACTGGAGAGTCAACCACACATTGATGTTTCTCTCTATTTCTCCCTGCCTTCCCCTCTCTCTAAAAAAAATAACAATAAATAAGTAAAATCTTGAAAATAAAAAGAAATAAAGAAACATTAGTTCCATGGAATGTTCACAGCTATGACACGAGGAAATAACCCTAGGATTAAAGGCCAGATAAAACAAAATGTCTTTACTATTGGGATTCTCTGACTCCTTCATGTGATGATGTGCATTATTAATAACAAGGGGAACAGTGTGTGGTATTTGCTAAATTTACTTGACTATAGAACTCATTTTAGTGGAATTCCCAGGTAAATTCCCAGGAAGTCAAATATTTTATTAAAAGGTAGGGGGAGAAGAAAAACATGAAACCACTAACAATGAGACAACCCATTATGAACCCACTAAAACAATGTAGAATATATATAAATGTATACACATACACACACATACACACACACACACACAGTATGTTCAGAAAGTATCCAGTCATGTACTCTGAAAAAAGAGATTTATTGAAGAAGTTACAAGATACAAGAAATTTTGTACATAGGACAATGATGCCTCAAGCCCCCTTCAAAATAGGCACCTTGGGACCTCACACGGTTCTCCCAGAGTCTCTTCCACTTTTCAAAACACTCTGCAAAATCCTTTGTGGGAATCGTCATCAGCTGCCCCACTGTATTTTCCTGAATCTCATCAACAGTCTGAAATCTTTTCCTTTTCAAAGGTGATTTTAGTTTTGCGAAAAACCAGAAGTCACAGGGCACCAAATTTGGGCTGTTGGGGGGCTAAGTCAATTGGTGATTTGATGTTTCACCAAAACACTCTGCACAAGACGTGATGCCTGAGAGGCGCATTGCTGTGATGAAGCTGCCAATCACCTGCTGCCCATAGCTGTAGCTATTTTCATCATATTGCCTCTCTCAACCGACGAAGATTATTAAAGTAGTATGTCTTATTAATTGTTTGGCCTGGAGGGGCATAGTCATGATGAACAACACCTTCCCAATTGAAAAACATAGTTAACATGGTCTTGATCTTGCTGCAACTTTCCTGAGCCTTCTTCAGGTGTGGAAAACCAGGTAATTTCCTTTGGGACGACTGGGCCTTCATTTCCAAATCTTAGCCATAGATCTGCAATTCGCCCCTGGTTAGGACCCTCTTGAGGAAATCTGGTTCACTTGGTAGCGGTTTGAATCAAGTCATTACCAACTGCAGCCCAATGTTCCTTCTGCTCTGGTGATAGAAGCCACACAACGAATTTTGCCACAATACGTTTCATGCCAAGATCCTGCGTCAAAATCTCAGACATAGTAGTTTTTAGAATCCACAGATCAGCTTCTAGTTCTCGCCCCGTCGGTCACTGATTGTTGTTGACTGCAGCCCGTATACGTTGAGCATTCTCAGGTGTTCTGCCTGTTGCAGGCCTTCCAGAACATGGATCACTTTTAACAGATTCTCAACCACCTTTGAAATATTTGTGCCACACTTTTATTTGCGCTGCATTCATTGCATCATCCCCCAAAGCCTTCTGAACCATCCAAATAGTTTCTGCAGAGGAATGTTCAAGCTTAGGGCAAAATCTGATGCAGATTCTTTGCTCTACTCACTCACCCATTTTGAATGTGACAGCCACACAGTGCACATGCTCACTCAGCAGCGTCTACTGTCCCCAGTGACTAGTACAGTGCAGTTATCATTGTTCACACATGCACATTCCAGTCCACTCTCCTTGGCTGTCGGGCTACACAATATCACAGAACCCACACATGAGAATATATCTCATTATATTAACAATGGTTGGACTTCTTCCGGACATATATATTTGGCACATATATATATATATGCCAAAGTACCTTTGAGTTTGGTAAAAATATGATTTTTTTAATGTACTATGTTCTTTCAGCTTCCTTTTCAATTTCTTTAAACATTCTGCAAGTAGAAATATTTTTCTAAAGTAGTATTTTTTATGGAAGTTAGAATATTAAAGAATTTAAAGAAATACTTTTAAATCATAGAGGGCAGGATGATAGCTAAGGGGCGGGGGAGGTTAGGGGATTGAGCAAAAAGGAAAAAGGACTCATGGACATGGACAACAGTGTGGTGATTGCAGGGGGGAGGGGGTATAAAGGGACTAAACAGTAATGGAAAAATGCAATAAATAAATGAATTATAAAATAAACATTTTTAAATAAAACTGTTCCAAAGAAATTTGTATAATATTTTTAAATGTACCATAAAATATGCATAAGTCAGAACTTGAAAAAAATCAGATATTTTGTCACTCTCAAATTTCTGTCAGCATTTTTAATAAAAGCAATCATTTAAAATAAATAAAATTTTTTTATGATTATTTTTCATCAATTAAGGTAGAGATATTAAAACTATATTTGACTAAACTCTGGCCACAGATATTTACTATCCTTCATAAAAGTTAATCTCAAAATTTGGAACATTCTCTACTTCTAATAAAATGAGATGAAAGTAAATCAATGTATATATGTCTTACACGATATTGAGAAATGATATACCTAGTTTATAATACCTTTACAATGTTCAATTACATAAAATTTTGATTATTTTATTATTATATTCAAACATAAAAAGTCAATTGCTATTTGCAAAATTACAATTTCTAGAAAGGCTTCAAAGATGAAATAGGAGAGCTGATCTACTTGCAAATACCTGAGAGAGGATTTTATAGAAAAGTGGATGAAAGAATGAGTAAAAGAGGAACAAGCTATGTAAACAGAGTAAGGGAGTCAGGTGAGCAAGACATGTCCGTGAGCCCTGGAAGAGCGTAAACGAGGCCTTACAGGCTCTGTGGCTTTAGTAGCCATGGAATAAATTATAGAAGTACAACTCTCTGGTTTAAGACAAGAAGTTACAAACAATGTATTTGTTGTGTCAACTTCAATCAAGTTCAGAATATAATAATTTCTGATTTTTTTTCTAGATCTTTTACAGAATTCAAGGAGTAAGTATTTATTTTGCAAAGCATGGCTATTTCAGAAAAAAAAGAAACAAAGAAAAGAAAAGGAAGCATGAAGTAGGCTTGGAAGCAAATTATCTCTTATTTTCATGGACAAATAGCCAGCAAGAAATAAACTCAGTAAATTGCCAACTATTTGAATCTTAGACTTTCATAACCGTTGAATTTGATTTCAGGACTGGTTGGTTCAGCCAATCCAAGTTCAGATTCTTTCCTTTTCTCAGGTCAGCCATCCTCATGATTGGCTCTGCCCTTAGCCACAGAGCAGTACGGCAACTACAGTTTCAGAAAACATATCCAGAATAACCACGTTCAGAGGTATTATTTCGTCTTGTGGAATTTTCTTAGATGTGAGGAAAACTCTTTCCACATCCTCCTAGAAAAGTCACCCTCATTTTTCATTGGTCAAAATTAGTTCATAAACTCGTTCCTGAGTCACTAGGATTATCCTTAATCCAGTGAGTTCACACCTAAGAGCTGGAGGTGTGATCAGCTTTCCAGAGGTATATCACTGATTGAGGAAGAAATAAATATCTGGAAACATTATTTTAAAAGGACACATTTAGGAAGAGGCAAAAATGAAAGCTAGATAGAAACCGACTGTGTCCTCCAAACATTCACATGTTGTCTACATTTTTAAAGACAAAAGAGATAATATCTCTGGAGCTTATATAGTAAACACTAAAGCAAGCTTAACTCAAAAAAGAATTATTTGATTAAATAGCCCATATATGCATATTTTCTCTCTTCTGAGAAAGCCAGTAAACTCTTAAGAGCTCAGTTTCTGGAAACCTCATTTCTTAAACATTTACTCTGGCACCCTGATTCTTTCCTGAAAATAGCCTTACTTCATAGATCCTTGCAATAAAACTCACTTAAAAATAATGGTAATGCTCCCAGACAGCTAATCTCATCTGCTTCCCAAGGAAAAGCAAACCATGACAGTCATGCTGGTGGCTCCCGGAGGTCTGCCATGCCTTCTCTCCCCCGCACGCTCATGAGAACCCCCGCAAGCACCCATCCACCCAGTGTCCCATTCTTGTCTTGACAACTGGTGCTTTAGTGTTATTAACAAGTCACTCTTCATGTGGTCATAGATAATTAATGTGTTGGTGAGTTAATTAACTGGGTGTTAAGAGCGAGATTTTAAAGATAACTGCCTCTAAGAGAGCTGCATTTAAAAAGACAGAGATGAAATTATCTTTTATTTCCCACACAGCAGGAGACTGAAGTGGCCATTAAGATTTGGTGGGATCAGAAGTAGGCCAAGTGGCAATGACAAGCTACTATTAGAACATGAAGAGCATTTAATCTGCCCAAGAGATAAGGTCTCTACCTGCCTTAGCCTTTTTCCCTCCCTATCTCCAATCCTTGGTGGGAAGGGTTCTTCAAACTCAATAGCTCATGTACGCTTTTTTTACTAGAGCTGATGGGTATTAATGAGGTGAAGTGTTTATTTGTCTAGCCTGTTCTCCATTTTGATAACTCTAGGAAACCATGTGAGACAGGGCTTGCTGGCTGGGGCACAGGGCATGGCACAGGATTAAGTAGAGGAAGAGGAGCAGACAAGAGAAAATCAAAGAAGGAATCAAAGAAGAGGGGATTTCTAGTACCTGGAATAAGTTTGTGCAATACTGAGAAGCACATATTTAAGGTAAAGAATAAAGAAAGTTTTGCACCCAGCTTTGGATCCTGGTCAATCAGAAATAACGTTAGATCCTTTCTGACAGCAGAGCATATCAATGAGCCACTGCAGGGCCTAATAAAAAGGGTGCACATACTACAGAGAAACTTCACTCAAGGTTCAAATTCTAGTAACTCTCACAGCTGATTTCTGGCCCCAGGATTAGAGGTAGCATGGGCCATTGGCTTTCCCTGTGCACCTTAAGAAGACATTTACCCTTTTGCAAACTTCTTGGTCTAAATAAAGAATAATGTTTACTCTAATATCTAAGAGACAATAAGCAGACTGCAGCTAGGTAACCCTGCAGAATACCCTTTGTTTCCAGAACACTGGCCAAGTGACAGCTTTACTGCTAAGCAAACTTCAGCTCTATTATCTTCATCTTCTTTGTGGATTAGGAAAAGAAGTTTCCAAAGACACCCTGTTAATAAAGACTGATAGGAGATTCTTGAATGTCCAGCTGTACTGGACATAAGGGAAGACAGTGATCTGTGACTCTAGCTGCATTAGATTTCTCCTATCAAAACAATATTTTAATATTTTACCTTCAAACTTGTACCAGATCAGAGGCAAACTCTGTTACTTAAGCAACACTGGCTGTCATGCCTTTCGTTCATTCAGTGATTAGCAACTAAATATTAAGCACATAGTACTATGTGCCAGTAATTGTTATAGGTATTGGAGATACATTGCTAAACAAAACTGAACATCTCTGCAGCTAAATGAATCCATGCCCCGCCCCCAATCTTAATATTTCAAGAACTTACAGAGTAACACTGAAGAAAGATTTATATCCACATAAAAATGATTTTATATACAAATACATTTCTATCTGAATTTCAAAACCTGTTTAAGCAAAAAAACCTTATTCGGTGATAAACTACACATTGCATATGTATCCAAATAATCAAATTGACAATAAAAGTGTTTGGCAGCTTTGACAGGGTGTAAACCAAACTAGCAGTTAAAAGCCAGTGGATAACCCATGACTAGCTCACCATCGCCAGACTCAGGCATTTCCATTTTAGAGACGAGGTCACGCAGCTACCATATATTGGGCCAGGATTTCCTTCAAGTAAATTACTGTACCTTTCCATCTGTAGCCCTTAATTCCTTCCTTCTGATCATCCCCTACTTTCTTCACCTCTGTCCATAATTGTTCTGAGCAGGTATTGGTATACTTAGACAAATCCATGATGAATGGTAAACACAAATTGAAAAATAAAATAAAGATTGTTAGGATAATGGAGGTTATCCACAGTAGGATATCATCTGAACTAAGTTCAGTTCCCCAGACTGTTTCAATTCCAAAAACAAACTAGTCCATGCTAAAGCACACTCTTGTAGGTATATTCCATGACCAGCCCAAGCTGCTGTTTCCTGGAGTTCCAAGCATTTATTATTTGTTTTCAGAGCCACTGCCTAAACCCAGATCCCCGGCCCTTGGGGTTTTTAAAGACCTGGGATTGTCTTCAATGTTTTCTTTAGCACCTGATCTCCCAATCCCAGACAGCTATTATCTACCAGCTACTATCCACAAGTTCACGTTCAGCCCTTGATTGCATCTCCTCCTTTCAAATTTGAGGATATCTTCTGCCAAAAGCAGCTCGTTCTTGTTTTTATGTTATAGGTCAGTGGTTCCCATACCTAGCACTCATCAGAATCTTGTTAAAAGAGCTTTCCGGGCCCTACTCCAGCATTTCGAGATTCAGTCAGTCTAGAGTGAATCCTATGAATTTGCATTTCTAACAAGTTTCCGGGTGATGCTGAGTCTGCAGGTCCAGAGACCGCACTTTAAAAGCCACCATTCTAGTTCAGTGATTCTTAATGTTGGCTACATGTTAGAGTCCCCTGAAGATATTTTAAAAATAGAGATGTCCAGTTTCTTCAGACATTCTGATTCAAATGTCAGACTGAGGTAGGGCCCAAGCATAATCTTTTTAAACTTCCCAGGTGATTCTACTTCTATGAGAATAGGTAAAATTTAATAGTTGTGACAATATAAAATGCTGGCCAGCATGCAGAAAATTGGCCCTCTCATACTTCATTGATGGGATTGTACAGAGTACAGCCACTTTGGGAAATGGTTTGACAGTTTCTTTAAAAACTAAACATACACTGAACATATAATACAGTAATTGTACCCCTGGGCTTTTATACCAGAGAAATGGACACAAGTTCTCACAAAAGCTTATACATGGGAGTCCACAGAAGCTTTATTTGCAATAGTCAAAAACTGGAAACAATCAATACATCCCTCAGTAAATGAATAGTTAAACTCTGGTATATCTAACCAAGAATACTACTTAGCAATTGAAAGGAGTGAACTATTGACACATGCGGCAACTTAGATAGATCTCCAGAGCATTTACTATGCAGAGTTTTAAAAAATGCCAATCTCAGAAAGTCACATGTTGTATAATTCCATTTACTTAACATTTTGAAGTGATGAAATTATATCAATGGGAAGCAGATTAGTCTTGTCAAGTATGAGGCACGGTTGCGGCAGAGCAATGATAGTGACTAAAAAGATAGAACAAAGGAGATCTTTGTGGTCATGAACTAGGTCTAACATTTGTGGTGGTGGTTATAACACATGACAAATGGATAGAACTATGCACATGAACTGTACCCATTTCAATTTCCTTTTTGGGTATTGTACTATAATTATGTGAGATGAAACCACTGGAGGAAAACTGTGTGATGTAGATGTGGATCTTTTCTCTGCTCTATAATCCTTTGCAACTTTTATGAATCTGCAATTATTTCAATATGGACAGGTAACAAAATTCTTCCTCTGTGCAGTCAGAGTTTGGGAACACAAAAATGTCTGTGGATGAGGACAATTCTGATGCCCACCCCAATGCTTTTGTTTCAAGCCTCTTCTCGAGGCCCCTGCACAGCTCTGACCACATCTGGCTCAAATCTGTAGAGAGCACTTCCTCTTTTACGATCATTTAAATAGGCTGACTTTTTCACACGCTGTTGTGGAGAATTAATTGATTATCACCTGTCAGGAGAGGAAACTGGGCAATATTTATCAAGGCCCTTAAAAATATTCACATTCTTTCACCCAGTTTTTCCCATTCTAGGAAAGCACCACAGGTTCAGTCAAAGACTTACTGCAGTTTTAATCACAATGGTAAAAAAATTCAATGCAAATGAAGAATCTAAAGGAATGTAGATGAATCCATATGCTAAAATGAAGCATGCTTTTAAAATAAAGCTGTTGGGAAATATTTACTAAATCTGATAAAAGATTATACCAAATGCTATCTGGGATTTTGTTCTCAGTTATGTTAATTTGTATTTGCAAAGAAAACATGCTAAAATATAAATGGAGATATTTCTAAGTGATTAAATTATAAATGATTTTAGATTTTCTCTGTTTACATTTTTCCAAATTTTCTAATTTTATACAATGAGCATGAACTTTTACTTTTTATTTTTATTTATTTTTATTTGTCTTTTAGAGCGAGGGGAAGGAGAAAGACAGCAAGAGAAACATGGATGTGTGAGAAATACATCAGTCAGTTGCCTCTCACACACTCCGAACAGTGGAACTGGACCTCAACCCAGGCATGCGCCCTGACTGGGAATTAAACTGGCAACCTTTCAGTTTGTAGGCCAGCACTCAACCCGTGAGCCAAACTAGCGAGGGCATGAACTTTTATAATTAAAACAATGTTGTCCAAGGCAAGTATGGTAAGAGTCACATCTATAGGTTTTAAGAATGCCTTAGAAAGAAAACCTTGCTCTAAACATATACAGAAATGCAGTATACTTCTGTCCACAATTTATTCCAGGCTATCTTGCAAACTTTGGAATTCTTGCAGTTACCACAAGTCAGACTGACTTTTCCAAACATATGATGATGGTCCTCAACTCACCAAACCCTTAGCCTACACCCCAACCATTCTGCCAATCAGGACAGTATTGCCTCCCTTCATCCTCTCAGATATGAAAGTATTAGAACTATTTAAAACAGACAAAAGGCGAAGTAATTTCTGTTTATATCTCATTAAAAATCTTTCAGAAACACTTAGAAATCGTCTTTTAGCTCTTGGCTAACAATAAAAATTCCTTTAAATTAATATTTTGAATGTTTATGTTTTAAAAACACATTTTAGCTGTCATGGTATTTTGTTATCAACTTTTTTTATAATTAAATTTTTCTCTGGAAGTATGAAGTATTCTAATGAAGGGGTTTAATAACAAAAATTGTTTATGTTTTACTTTTCCTGGTTTCAAGCTTTATTTTTAAAAAGAACACAAAATGAAATTATCTTTATCTCTTTAATTATATTCTACTGATCACAATGTTTATATTAATCTCATTAAAATATAAATGTTTTTATGCTGCTTAATTTTGAAGCATTCCCTAGAGTTTTTTAAACACCTTTCTTTGTATATTTTCTAGATTATAGATCACCACCGTGCTGTCCTTCACACTGGATCGTTCATCTTCATAAGCTGAAGACCCTCCAGTAATTACAGTTCAAAGATATGTCTTCCATTGGAGCTTTTAACATCACAAGTCTGAATCTTTTATGTTAACCCTTTAAGAAACAGATATACCCCAACAGTGCCATGCGGTAACCGCTGGAGTCCCAAATGCTAGTTCAGCGCTTACATTCACTGTGTCCTCAGTGTCCTTGTGTGTGAACTGAAAACACTGAAACAGATGATCTCTGAAGGCTGTCAGATGGATTTCATCCTGTTTTCTGAATTTAAATACTTTTTAGCTCTGTATAGAAACAGGACAACTGGAGCAGTCCATTTCCCCACAGCATTGATCATGAATAGGCTTGTTTTAAAAATTGAGATCAAACAGGGATGCCTAGGCTTCCGATGCCCACACCTGATTCTTAACTATCAATTCTAAATGTGCACAGCCATGTGCACTTACAACATTACAATTAAAGTTCACATTTTCTCAAATCAGGTCCATGATGTAAAAAAGTTGAACATGAAAAACAAATCAGAATTAAATAATGGGTGTCAGAATTTACTACAATTGTATTCTGAGTTCAACTTTCTAACTATGAATCATTAATTAATAATTATCAGCAAGGACTTAGTATCTACATTGTATGTTGTTTTGCGTTAGAGTATGTGTAGCTGAGAAGACATTATATATTTACTCAATTGTGATTCTACAAATATTTATAAAATATCAACAATACTAAAAGCCCTGGGCCAAATGACACATGAATCTCACTCATTTGTGGAATCTAATGCAAACTGAACTAACAAATAAAATAGAGGCAGACTCATAGGGGCAGGATGACAGCTAAGGGTGGGCAAGGGGAGGTTAGGGAGTAGAGGGATTGAGTCAAAAGAAAAAAAGACTCATGGACATGGACAACCGGTGGGGTGATTGTTGGGGGCCAGGGGGTATAAAGGTATAAATGTGGTAATGGGAAAAAATATAATAAAAAAATTTTAGACACAATCAAGATGGTGGAGGACTGAATGAAAGTCACAATGACCTCTCCCCAGGACCAGTCTGGAATTACAACTAAATTGTGGAGAAATCACCTGGAAGAAACAACTGAACAATAATGAGTGAGAAGCCTTATAAACTGCGACTGACAGAAAAATCAGTTCGGCCCAACCTGACTGGTAAGGAGTGCGGCAGAAAGGCAAGAAGCCTGGCTGGGCACCCTCAGGCGGCAGTGCCAGAGGGATATCGATGCAGCCCGTTGGATCCCCCTGAGCAGAGCAGGATCAAACCATAAGCAGAGATGCCCAGCCTAGAGCTGCAAAAACTAGAGTGCAAACCAGAATGCAAAAACTACACAGATAACAGCTGGCTGTGAAAAGCAGGAGGGTCACTCTCTGCCATAAATGGGCGGCTAGAGACTGAAACAGCTCTTTAAAGGACCAACGCATAAATTTTCATTTGCAGCCACTTACCCTGGGCTCCGGCAAAGGTGGGGACAGAGTGGGTTAGAGGTGCCTGAGGAGAAGTGGCGGACAGAGGCTTTGGGGAGAGGACTGAGAAAGTAGCCACTGGGATCCAGGTGCTGAGTCATCCCTCCTGTGGCAGCAGCCATCTCGCTCAGGAAAACCACTCCCCACCAAGCACCAGCATCCTAAGAGGAAACAATAGCCCCACCCCCAGGAGGGGCTTTGCCTAAACCTGACTGCCAAGGGCAGAGTGACTAGATTAACAACTGAAGGGGACAGCCACGGACAATAGATCCCTGGAAACCTGGAACAAGCTGCCTAAGGTCAAATGGATCAACATCTGACTTCACTAGAGGAGGATCCAGAAAGAAAAAACAGCGGTAAATACTAGAGGTTACTGTGATGAAATCCACTTTGGTCTTCATAATTTTCTATATTTTTTTTACTGTGTAACTTTTGAACAGTCATTTCTTGCCCATCAAGTTGGTGCATGTTAAAGTTGGTGCAAGTTGGTGTATAAAATATTGCATATTTTATACAATAGTTTATTTTTCTCCTTTCTTATAATAGTCTTAATCTCTTTACAGCCTTATTATTACTGGTTTGTTTGCTGTTGAAAGTAGGATTGCAAGGGGAAGTTATTTCTGCAGTGGTGGGTTTATTTCCTGGGCTTTGTGGTTTTGCTCACACAGCCAAATAATGGGAAGAAAAAGAAACAATCCCCAGTTGAAAGAAAGGAGGAATCCTCAGAAAGACTACTGAATAAAATAGAGGCAAATCAACTATCATATATTGAGTTCAAAACAATGGTTATAAGGAAGCTCAATGAACTCAGTGAGCTCAGTGAGAATTATAAAGGACTACAGGGAAACTACAAGGAACTTACTGCAAACTATATCAGCATGAAAAAGGACATAGAAGCTATCAACAAAAACTAAGAGAAAATAAAGAATACATTTTCTGAATTGAAGAACACAGTAGAAGGAATCAAAAACAGGCTAGATGAAGCAGAGGAAGCAGGCTAGATGAATCAGTGAGCTGGAAGTCATGGTAGGAAAAAACTCCCAGAAAGAGCAAGAAAATGAAAAAAAAAAGACTCAAAAAGAACAAAGAGGAGTTTAGGGAAATGTAGGACAACATGAAATGTAATAATATCCATATAATAGGAATACCAGAAGGAGAAGAAGAGGAGCAAGGGATAGATAACCTGTTTGCGAAAGTAATGATAGAAAACTTCCATATTTGGAGGAGAGAAAAAGTCATATAAGTCCAGGAAGCACAGAGGAGCCCAATCAAGAGGAACCCAAAGAGATCCACTCCAAGACACATCATAATTAAAATGGCAGATATCTAGGACAAAGAGAGAATCTTAAAGGCATTAAAGGAGAAACAGGAAGTAACATACAAGGGAGCCCCAATAAAACTAGCAGCTGACTTCTTCACAGAAACAGTAAAAACTAGAAGGGAAGGGCAAGAAATATTCTGAGTAATGAAAAGCAAAGGACTGCAACCAAGACTACTCTACCCAGCAAGGCTCTCAATGAAAATGGAAGGCAAAATAAGAAGTTTCTCAGACAAAAGAATGCTAAAAGAATACATCTCTACCAAACCAGTTTTGCAAGATATGCTAAAGGGACTGCTTTAAAGAGAAGAAGAAAAAGAGTGAGAGAGAGAGGAACACAAGTACAAACCGAAGAAATGAATAAGTTCCTATCAATAATAACTTTAATTATAAGTGGATTAAATGCTCCAATTAAAAGATGTAGAGTAGCTGAATGGTTAAGAAAACATGACCTGCACATATGCTGCCTACAAGAGACCTACAGAGACTGAAAGTAAAGGGTTGGAAGAAAATATTCCAAGCAAATGGACAGGAAATAAAAGCAGGGATAGCAATACTTATATCAGACAAAATAGACTTCAGAACAAAGGCCATAAAAAGAGACACAGAAGGATACTTCCTAATACTCAAAGGAAGAGATCACCACGAAGACATAAATATTGTAAACCTATATGTACCCAATGTAGGAGCACCCAAATATATAAGGAAAATCCTGGAGGACTTAAAGAAAGATAAAGACAGCAATACACTTATAATAGGGGATTTTAACAGCACACTATCAACAATGGATAGATCTTCCAAACAAAAAATCAATAAGATATTGTAGAACTGAATGATGCATTAGATCAAATGGACTTAACTGATATATATAGAACATTTTATCCCAAAGAAGCAAACTACACATTCTTTTCAAATGCACACAAAACATTTTCAAATATAGACCTCATGATAGAACACAAAACAAGCCTCAGCAAATATAAGAAAATTGAAATCATATAAAGCATTTTCTCAGACCTCAAGGGCTTAAAACTAGAAGCCAACCTCAAGGAAAAAACTCAAAAACATTCAAACCCATGGAGGCTGAATAGCATGTTATTAAACAATGAATGGATCAATAATGAGATCAAAGAAGGAATCAAAAAGTTTCCAGAAACAAATGAAAATGAACATACAACAGTATAAAACCTTTGGGACACAATGAAGGTAGTCCTGAGAGGAAAGTTCATAGCAATACAGGCCTACCTACAAAAGACAGAAACATTTCAAATAAACAACCTAACCCTATGTCTACAAGAACTGGAGAAACAACAACAAACACAGCCCAGAGGGAGCAGAAAGAAGGAAATAATCAAGATCAGAGAAGAATTGAATGACACAGACACTGAAAGAACAATTCAAAGGATCAATAAATCCAGGAGCTGGTTCTTTGAAAAGATAAACTAAGTCGACAAGCCTTTAAGCAGACTCATCAGAAAAAAAGGGAGAGGATGCAAATAAATAAAATCAGAAATGAAAGAGGAGAAATTACAACTGACACCACAGAAATACAAGGGATTGTAAGAAATTACTATGAACAACTGTATGTCAAGAAATTTGAAAAACTAAGTAAAATGGACATATTTCTCAAAAAATATAATCTTCCAAAACTGAATGAAGAAGCCTGAACAGATTGATAATAGCTGGTGAAACCGAAGCAGTAATCAAAAAACTCCAGGAACACAAAAGCCCTGGACCACATGGTTTCCCAGGAGAATTTTACAAAACATTTAAGGAAGAGCAAACCCCTGTCCTTCTCAGAGTTTCAAAAAAATCCAAGAAAAGGGAAGACTCCCAAACTCTTCTTATAAGGCCACTATCATCCTAATTACAAAACCAGATGATGACACAACAAAGAAAGAAAATTCTAAGCCAATATCATTGATGAACATAGATGCTAAAATCCTCAACAAAATATTGGCAAACCACATCCAACAATACATTAAAAAGATTGTACACAATGATTGCAAGGATGGTACAATACTCACAAATCAATAAACATAATACATTGCAGAAGAAAAGGAAAGACAAAAATCACATGATCATATCAATAGATACAGAAAAAGCATTTGATAAGGTACAGCACCCATTTATGATAAAAACACTCAGCAAAATGGGAATAAAGGGGGCATACCTCAACATAAGAAAGGCTATATATGAGAAACTTACATCCAACATTATACTGAACAGATAAAAACTAAAAGCGTTCCCACTAAGATTAGGAACAAGACAATGTTCCCAATGACCACTTTTACCACTTCTATTCAACATAATATTAGAAATCCTAGCCACAGCCATCAGACAAGAAAAAGAATAAAAGGCATCCAAATTGGAAAGGAGGAAGTAAAACTGTCATTGTTTGCAGATGACATGGTAGATGACATAGAAAACCCTATAGACTCCACCTGTAAACTACTCAACCTAATAAGTGAATTTCACAAAGCAGTGGGATAAAAGTCAATATTCAGAAACTGAAGGCATGTTTGTACACCAACCATGAAATATCAGAAACAGAAATCAGGAAAAAAACCTAATTTACTATAGCACAAGAAAAATAAAAATACCTAGGAATAAATCTAACCAAGGAGGTAAAAGACCTGTACTCAGAAAACTACACAACACTGAAGAAAGAAATTAAGGAAGACAGAAATAAATGGAAGCATATACCATGTTCACGGATTGGAAGAATTAACATCATCAAAATGTCCCTACTACCCAAAGCAATTTATAGATTCAACACAATCCCTATTAAAATACGACTGACATATTTCACAGATATAGACAAATAATTAAAAATTTTATGTGGAACCATAAATGACCCCAATAGCTATGGCAATTTTGAGAAAGAAGAAGTAGGAGGGATCACAATATCTGACATCAAACTATATAATAAGACCACTGTAATCAAAACAGTCTAGTGATGGCATAAGAACAGACACATAGATCAATGGAACAGAATAGAGAACCCAGAAATAAACCCATCTCTCTATGGTTAGTTAGTATTTGACAGAGGGCAGAGGCTTAAAATGGAGTAAAAATAGCCTCTTCAACAAATGGTGTTGAGAGATCTAGACAGATACATGCAAAAAAATATAATTCGACCACCAGCTTACACCACTCACAAAAATAAACTTAAGATGGATAAAGGACTTAAATATAAGTGATGACACTCTAAAAGTCCTAGAGGAGAATATAGGAAGGAAAATCTCAGATATCCCATGCAGTAATATTTTCACTGATATGTCCTCTAGAAGAAAGGGACATATAGGAAAGAATAAAAAAATGAGATGTCATCAAAATAAGAAGTGTCTTCACGGCTAAAGAAAACATCAGCAAATGAAAACAGAACCAACCGTATGGGAAACTATATTTGCCAATGATACCTCGGACAAGGGTTTGACCTTCAAAATATATAAAGAACTCACACGACTCCACTCCAGGAAAACAAACAATCCAATTAAAAAATGGGTAAAGGACCTGAACAGACACTTCTCCCAGGGGGACATACAGAGGGTCCAGAGACACATGAAATGATGCTCAGCATCACTGGCCATCAGAGAGATGCAGACTAAAACCACAATGAGATACCACTTCACACTGGTCAGAATGGCCATCATAACCAAATCAACAAACAACAAGTGCTGGCAAGGATGCAGAGAAAAGGAAGCCCTAGCACACTGTTGGTGGAAGTGCAGACTGGTGCAGCCACTGTGGAAAACAGTTTGGAATTTCCTCAAATAACTAAAAGTGGAACTGCCTTTAGACCAGCCCATTCCACTGCTGGGATTATACCCTAAGAATCCGGAAACAACACTTCAAAAGAACCTATGCACCCCAATGTTCATAGCAGCACAACTCACAATAGCCAAGAATCGGAAGCAACCTAAGTGCCCAACAGTAAATGAGTGGATCAGAAAACTGTGGGACATTTACAAAATAAAGTACTATACAGCAGAAAGAAATAGCTCCTACTCTCCGCAACAGCACTGGATGGAACTGGAGAGCATTACACTAAGTGAAATAAGCCAGGCTGTGAAAGGTAAATATCATATGATCTCACCTATAAGTGGACCCTAATCAACAAAATAAACAAGCAAGCAAAATATAACCAGCAACATTGAAATAAAAAACAAACTGACAGTAACCAGAGAGGAGGTAGGAGGGGGATAACAGGGGAAAAGGAAGGAAAGGGTCATCAAGGAACATGCATAAAGGACCCATGGACAAAACCAAATGAGAGAAGGATTGAGGGTAGGAGGTGGGGATGGATGGGAAAGTGGTGGTGGGAAAATGTTAACAAAAATAAAAATAGACAGGAGGAGGCTAAGAATTGTATAGGAAACTGAGAAGCCAAACAACTGATATGTACAACCCATAAACATGAACTAAGAGGTGTGGGGATGATGGGATGTGGTGCAGGGTGGAGGGGATAAGAGGGAGAAAATATGGGACCACTGTAACAGCATAATCAATAAAATATACAAAAATGTCAGGAGCTGACCAACAGCCAACCTTTGACAGTCAGGATGGATGAGGTGCGACTGCACAGCAGAAGCAGCCATAGTTGGATCTCAAAAAACACTATAAAAATTTTTAAGAAACACAGAAAAGTATAATAATAAAAATGAAAATATAATTAACAATTATGGAGTGTCATAGCACAGTTAAAGCATATGTTATAAGCATACCATATTTTGCTGTGTATAATGCACACGCACATTTTTTGCCCAAACTTTCAGGAAAAAAATCTTTTGTTTTAATTTTTTAATTCAATTATTTATTTATTTATATTTAAATATTTGTTTTTTGTATTATAAAGGAACTTTAGCATTTATTTTTGAACATATTATAGTACGAGGAATTTTAGGTAACAAATAATTACAAAACACAAGAATAGATACAAGGTATTTCAGTTACTACCCATGTATAATATGCATCCTTATTTTTCCTCAAAAGTTTTAGCAAAAGAGTGTGCATTACACTTGGTAAAATATGGTGTTATATATAATATATGATATGTATATATAAGCTAATTAATATCTTTAGCAATCTTATGAGATTGGTAGTGGTATATCACCATTTTATGGATAAGAAAACTGAGGATGCTTTAGGATGTCTAATAGGATAAAATATTTGATACTTTGCCTAGGACCTGGGTCCCAGATATATTATTTGATGTAAACTCTAAGTTAAGAGTCTCAGGTTCTTAACTGTTATAATGGAAGCGTGTGATAGATTGAAACATTAAATTGCAGTGTTTTTTGGTTAAAAATGATGTTGAACATCATCTGTTTCATATGGTTCGACCATGTAAGTTTACATACATAAAGTAACAAATCAGTTCTCCTATATCAAAAAGGTTATAAGAATTTACAGGTGGTAGAAATACCCAAAGGACTGGTGTTTTCAAAGAGGGCTTCATCAGGCAGGTTGAAATTGATTTCAGCTTTAAAGGGTTTTTTTAGGTGAAAGGATGACATACAGCTAGCCAGAGAGGTAAAAATGAATGCATGTCTTCTGTATGCATTGACTGTCATTTGATTTCTGCCATGTGATCTTATACTCATCTTTTGCCTACTTTCCAGATTTCAGTCAGCCTCAGTCCCACCAATCAATCGCTCTAACAAGGTTGTTGGGTTGAACTGTATTCCCACAAAGTGTATGTGTTGAAGTCCTCACCCTCGGTACCTTAGAATGTAACCTTATATAGAAATAAGTTGTTGCAGATATAATTAGTTATGATAAATGCATTAGAGCAGGCCTTAATCCAACGTGATCAGTGGAATGCATGCGAAGCTGAAGGCACAGATGAAAGGTAAATCACAGAAATGCTTCTACAAGCCAAGGAACATCACAGGTTGGCAGGAAGCCACTGCAAGTAAGGCAAGAGACATGGAACCCTCTCTCGCCATCCTCTGAACTAACCAACCCTGCTGACACCTTGAACTTGGGACTTCCAGCCTCCAGAACTGTAAGACAATAAATTTCTATTGTTAAAGTCACCCAGTCTGTGGTACTTGATTACGGCAGCCTTAGCAAACTATTCATACAAGGGGAAATGAAAGGGGGCCCTCCCCCCGCCCACCCTTAGCTGTCATCCCGCTCTCTATGAATCTATTTTATTTGTTAGTCCAGTTTGCATTAGATTCCACATATGAGTGAAATTTGTGTGTCATTTGGCATGGGGTTTTTAGTATTGTAGATATTTTATAAATATTCGTAGGGCTCCATTCTTATCACTGCTGTAAGCACAGCGCCCCCTGGTAGTTTGGAGCCATCTTTATAAAGAGCAAATATAAGAACAGTTTCATAAGTAGGTAAAGATCTCCTCTTCAAAGAAGATTTACTGCTTTTCGTCTCTGGTTTTTTTATCCTAGTTCTAGGAACCAAGTTCATTTTTTCTTATTCCTTGTAACCTAGTTCCCTCTTGGAATCACTTGTCAAATAGGCCTCTGAGTTGATTTTGTGACTCTGATGTGCTCCTGACTAGCATAAAATGTCTTCTAAATACCAAGGTTTTTACAATACCAGTTTTTCTTGGTGCTGATCAACATTCATTCATTTCCAATCATTAGAGGCACAAAGGTTTCTGAAATTCCTTAAGCACATTCTGTTGATTACACTATGCAAGAGACATAGTGCACATTCTGTTGAACTCTTCTCCGGCATGGATGGGGTGAGAAAAATCCCCACCATGGGAGAAATTTTATCCCAGGAAGGAACGTAACAGACTCAGATACCAGAATGAGCTATAAGAGTCAAGGGCCTAATTACTCAACCTAAGATCCCAAGCGAAGGCTGGAAGTGCAGTACCAGTTCTTTACATTGCCAACTGGTTTTAAAATAATTGTATATTAATTGAAAATTTGAGTTATAGCAAGACCCATAGATCAGGAAATAATTGCCATTTAAAAGATCATTTATAAACTCACATTTCCCAAGAGGAGGGGCACATCACAACACTCGAGTACCAGGGCTGATCTGGAGGCAGAGGGAAAGGGAGGGACTAAGGGTAAAAACCTTTATTGTGGTTTCTGTGGAGCAGAAAGGATGAGGCAAAGTAAGCAAGTTTAGGATTGGCTAGTTTGAATAATTTTAGCAGGCTCTAAGGGATAGGGCCAGCTTTCTGTTACCTGGGACGCCGGGGACACGTGGATAGCAGCCCATATGGTGAAAACTCAGTAAGACTGTGTTTGGGGTATGGATTCTAGATTTGGTTAGTTTATATTTGAAAAATATACTCAAAGTCAGGTTATTTATTATCTCTTACTATTGGCTAACCCCCGGGGTGGGGGCAGTCCCTCCAAGGCCCCAGAGGTTAAAGCAGCAGGATACAGGAAGTGAAAAAGCCTTTGCCTGATGTCTCAGGAGTTTGGAGCATCGTTCCATGCACCACATGGTTGTGGGTTTGATCCCAGGCTGGGGCACATACAGGAGGAGGCCAATTGATGTTTCTCTCTCATATCAATGTTTCCCTCTCTCCCCTTCCTCTCTCTCACTAAAATAAATAAACATAGCCTCAGGAGAGGATTTTTTTAAAAAGTGAAAAACATGATGAATACATCAATTAGATAACCAGAGACCTAAGGAATGGTGGCATTTAAAAATATTTTTTTACTTTTCAGAAGAGATTCAAGATGGTTGTGAAGTAGCTGGAAGCTCCATCCATTTGCTCCCAGACCCAGACTGGTCTTGCAGCTAAATTGCAGAGCAGTTAACTAAAAAATCCAGCAAAGAGTGACTGAGAGTGCGTGTGAGTGAGTGCATAAGTGGATGAGAGTGCAGGGAGCGTGTGTGAGTGGTCAAGAGTCTGCCCACCTGCAGGGCACCTGAGAGCAGGTGGCCTGAGCTCTCCAAGCAGAGCAACTGCTGCCACTTCTGCCCAACCCAGCACTTCTTGGCACTCAGATTTGGGGCAGCTGCAGATTGGCTCAGGAACTGAGAGCTCTGGGGGCAGAGAGAGACAGCTGGGGAGGTGCTGGCTCCAGCACAGGGAGGCGGGAGTAGGCCCACCTGAGGCTGAAAATCTCCGGAGGGAGCAGGGACAGCACCCCACCAGGGCCCCATGTTAGACTATTGCCATAGTAGTGGGCCGGGCAGTGGAGAGCAATGGGAGAAAAATTGGGGCAACTCTAACATAACAACAATAAAATTTTCAATAAATAAATAAATAGATATTTTTTATTTTTTAATTACAATTTATTTATATTTTTACTTTTGTATATTTTGGAGATCACACCCTTGTCCAAGGTATCATTGGCAAATATATTTTCCTATAAGGTTGGTTCCCTTTTTATTTTGGTGATGTTTCTTTAGCCATGCAGAACCTTTCTAATTTGATGAAGTCTCATCTGTTTTTTCTTTCCTTTATGTCCTTTGCTCCAGGGGATATATCGGTGAAAATATTGCAGCATGAAATATATGTGAGATATTCCTGCCTGTGTTCTCCTCTAGGGTTTTTATGGTGTTGCAACATATATTTAAGTCTTTTATCCATCTTGAGTTTATTTTTGTGTATTGTATAAGTTGTTGCTTGAGTTTCATTTTTTTTTGCTTGTAGCTGTCCAGATCTCCCAACACCATTTGTTGAAGAAGGTATTTTTACTCCATTTTATGCTTCTGCCCCCTTTGTCAAATATTAATTGACCATAGAGACATGGATTTATTTCAGGGCTCTCTATTCTGTTCCATTGATCTATGTGTCTGTTCTTATGCCATTACCAGACTGTTTTGATTACAGTGGCCTTGTAGTATAGCTTGATGTCAGATATTGTGATCCCTCCTACTTCTTCTTTCTCAAAATTGCCATAGCTATTGGGGTCATTTATGGTTCCATGTAAATTTTTGAAATGTTTGTTCTATATCTGTGAGATATGTCATTGGTATTTTAATAGGGATTGCGTTGAATCTATAAATTGCTCTAGGTAGTATGGACATTTCGATGATGTTAATTCTTCCAATCTGTGAACATGGTATATGCTTCCATTTATTTCTGTCTTCCTTAACTTCTCTCTTCAGTGTTGTGTAGTTTTCTGAGCACTGGTCTTTTGCTTCCTTGGTTAGATTTATTTCTAGGTACTTCATTTTTCTTGTTGCTATAGTAAATCAGATTTTTTTCCTGATTTCTGTTTCTGATATTTCATGGTTGGTGTACAAACATGCCTTCAGTTTCTGAATATTGACTTTTATCCCACTGCTTTGTGAAATTCACTTATTAGGTTGAGTAGTTTACAGGTGGAATCTATAGGGTTTTCTATGTACACTATCATGTCATCTGCAAATAATGACAGTAAATGACTGGATGAAAAAACTATGGTATATTTATACAATGGAATGCTATGCAACAGAAAGAAAGGAGGAGTTCCTATCCTTCACGACAGCATGGATGGAACTGGAGAGCATTACACTAAGCAAAATAAGCCAAGTGGTGAAAGACAAATACAATATGATCTCACCTATAAGTGGAATCTAATCAACAAAACAAAGGAGCAAGAGACATTGAAATAAAGAACAAGCTGACAATAACCAGGGGCGATGGAGGAGGTGAATAATGGGGAAAGAAGGGGAAGGGTTGTCAAGAAACATGTATAAAGGAACCACAGACAAAGCCAAAGGGGGATAGGATTGAGGGTAGGAGGCGGGGGTGGGTGGGGCAGAGAGAAGTTGTGGTGGGAAAATGGAGAAAACTGTACTTGAACAACAATTTTTTTTAATTTTATTGATTATGCTATTACAGTGGTTTCATTTTTTTCTCTCCTTTATCCACTCTGCCCTATACCTCATCCCATCATCCCCACACCTCTTATTTCATGTTTATGGGTTGTATATATCAGTTCTTTAGCTTCTCAATTTCCTATACAAATTTCCTATTATTAGCCTCCCCCTGTCTATTTTTATTTTTGTCAACATTTTCCCACCACCACTTTCCCCAGCCCCACCTATCCCCACCTCCCACCCTCAATCTTTGCCCACTTTGGCTTTGTTGATGGGTCCTTATGCATGTTCCTTGACCTTTCCCACCTTTTCCCCTGTTATCCCCCTCCCACCTCCCCTCTGGTTACTCTCAGTTTTTCTATTTCATTGTTGCTGGTTGTATTTTGCTTGCTTATTTATTTTGTTGACTAGGTTCCACTTATAGTTGAGATCATATGGTATTTACCTTTCACGGTCTGGCTTATTTCACTTAGCATAATGCTCTCCAGTTCCATCCAATGCTGTTGTGGAGAGTAGGAGCTATTTCTTTCTACTGTATCGTACTTTATTTTGTAAATGTCCCACAGTTTTTTGATCCACTCATTTACTGTTGGGCACTTAGGTTGCTTCCAATTCTTGGCTATTGTGAGTTGTGCTGCTATGAACATTGGGGTGCATAGGTTCTTTTGAAGTGTTGTTTCAGGATTCTTAGGGTATAATCCCAGCAGTGGAATGGGCTGGTCTAAAGGTGATTCCACTTTTAGTTTTTTGAGGAAATTCCAAACTGTTTTCCACAGTGGCTTCACCAGTCTGCAGTCCCACCAACAGTGTGCTAGGGCTCCCTTTTCTCTGCATTCTTGCCAGCACTTGCTGTTTGTTGATTTGGTTATGGTGGCCATTCTGACTGGTGTGAAGTGGTATCTCATTGTGGTTTTAGTTTGCATCTCTCTGATGGCCAGTGATGCTGAACATCGTTTCATGTGTCTCTGGGCCCTGTGTATGTCCTCCTTGGAGAAGTGTCTGTTCAGGTCCTTTACCCATTTTTTAATTGGATTGTTTGTCTTACTGGAGTGGAGTCATGTAATTGATCGACAATTTTTAAAAAAGAAAAAAATTATTTTTGTTAGTTACAATTTATAAATTTTTATTTTATATTTTCTTATGTTTCAGAAAAAATGCTGTTTTAACAAAAAAGAATCACTGAAGAGTTACTAAGTGGATCCAGATACTGCTTTAAGAGAGGCTGAAAGTCACAGTATAAGTAATTATTCATTTAATAAATTCATCACTTGAAGCACCACTATAATGTTTGAATGTAATATGCGAATTTTACAGTCCATTTTTAAGGATATAGCTGTTGTTTCATAATAAATGCCACGAATAGTTAACATTTGGTGTGAACGCTTGAGGGTTGAATTGCATTAACGAGACTTTCTGAGATGAGTTTGTGGACACTGAGAGAGGAGTGCTCTTGATCCCGAGACCAAGCGTCAGGGAGAATCTGGCGGTGCCGCGCTCGAGCCCCACCCCCTCTCCCTGCCCCCTCTCCCTGCTTTCAAGGAAGTTTGTCTGACCCTGTTGCTATCCTTATGGTTGCAGCTCCGATGCTGCCAGAAAGCGTGAACCGATATGTGTTTCAGGAAGAGAAGACCTGTTCTGTGGTCCAGGCTGGCACCATGCTTTAAGTAAATCTCCTCAGGCTCCACAATCCACATTACTGTTTAAAGTTTTCGATTTGGGGAACCAGAGTAGACTCACTCACCAAGGAAGCCAGTAGCAGACGCACTTGCCAGTCAGTGCTCTCTGTCACCTTCACCTTTCCTATGCCCTGCAGAGTTGATGTCCGCTACCCTCAGCTGTATTTCCATGTGCTCTCTCTCTTTCCCAGCCTTAACATTCCTTAAATTTAACATTTTGCCCACCTAGAATTTTAGGGATGCTTGTGCAGATCGGAAGTCACATGACCAGCCAGCTGCAAGCTTCCAGAAGTGGTTTTGCTTCTCACATTCTTCTGAAGTCTGGAACATATTACATACTCCTTAGAACCACAGGTTACACTTCAAAGGACCGGATTCTAAATTATGCCCTGCAAAAGCAAATACACATACATATCAATGAGTTTTAAGCTTAAGAGTCAGATAACTGTTTCGATTCTAATGCATAAAGGGTTAATAGGCAAATCGATTGCCTACCTTTGCTCTCTTTTCCTAGTCTATGAAGTGGGGGAGAAAACTCACTTCCCATCATGATAATCAGGTAAGATAAAGTATAGTTAATTAATATTTACATATACTGTAAAAGCTGCAGAGAAAAAGCCCCGAAGGCAACGCTCCAGGGTTCTGCTCTGCTCAAAACGTGTCTTTGAGGGAAGATTTCTGACCAAAGGCTAAAAGGGGGAAGGGTCTGAATGTTTGCTTTTGATAGAATTGAACAAGTCATGGTACGAGGCCAACACTCAAGCAATCACAGCTAGAGACACAGCCCTGAAGAAATAGGTTACACGGTGAGAGTTTTAATAAGAAAGGAAAAGAAGGCTGTATCACTAGGGCTGCTAAGAAACAAGGAAAGAGAGTAAGAAACTGGTCTAGCATCTGAAGACACACCACGGCTGGGGCCCATGTCATTCCCCAGCAACACCATGGAGGAATGATGCGGATTTTTCATCAAAGTATTCTCAAGAAGGAGTTGCATTCACACTAAAGATTTTCCTTTATGTTTACCTCATCTGCGTGAAAAAAACACTTTCCAAATGCTATGCTAAACATTGTTTCCTTATGTTAAAACATGTAATTCCTCATAAACATTTAAAACAAATCACCATAGCATGTCTTACTATAGCAGTACACATAATAAAGAAAACTTCTATATCATGAATATGGAAAAATATGTTTAAATGTATACCATATCCTCCAGAACTATGTAAGTGCTATAATAACCCTAAATATATTCTACCAATTTCTGGGACAAGAATCCCATTACACGAACGCAAAGTGTATTCTTTAAAAGAGATATCATTCAACCAAAGAAATGAGTTACTTTTTCAAAAAAGTAGATCACTGAAATGGAAAACTCATACACACTTGTATTGTTACAATTGTATATGAATGATAAATATCTGTACAGATGCATGTAGATATAGATATTACATAAAAATCTAAAAATTAAAGTCTGCACATTTCCCTTTCCAGTTCCATATTATTTTATTGTAATTTTTAAGAGGAGATGTTCCCTAAAAAAACACATTTAGAAAGGCATTAAAATAATCTTCCTGAGAAAAGGCAACAGGAATTATTCTTAAAACAATTTATAGCTCATATTATTTGATTCACTAAGTACATAGTCTTGTTAATATGGTGAGAAATCAGACAAATGTATGTTTCCTTAAAGCAGATGATTGTTTGAAGCTAATTACTAAGTCAAGTGTTTGAGTAATTGTTGTAGTATTTCTTATAACTTAGTCATTTTCCATACTATAAAACCACTAGGGACTTAAATTTTCAGGTTTTCATCCCTTGATTGGCAAGTTATTTACCAAAACAAAACCGCCAAATCACTGTACACTATAATTAAATGCCTGCATATGCTTTGAATATAAAGCAATGATTGCAAATTAGTCAAAAGCATTATGGTAGGGATAAGTCCAACAAATTCACTGAGTGAATGTACAGGTGTTACAGGTAGAAATATGCCTCTTTTCCTGCTCCACGATAACAGCTGTAATTAGCATGGCTACTTTTAAGCACTTTCTGTTTTGAAAAAGGCCATTGGTAAGAGCGCATAGCTCTAGAAAGGTAAAGATATTCAGGAATTTTGCTGGCTCTGTTTTCACCTGTAACCTGTCTCTCTCTCCTCTTCCTTTTTTTCCCTTCCCAGAATGTTGAACGCAAAATCAATTAGGCAGGAGTGTCTAGGAAGAGTAGGCACCTGCCAATCAGGAATTCTTAAAGCTAGTAAGTAAGCATTCAATATCAATCTCATTAATGTCTATACTCACTTATTCATTCATTTATTTATTCATGCACCACATATTTACTGAAAAACTGCTATAGATTCAAAATTATGGAGACAAGAAGATGCCAAATTTTTTACCTCAGTAAACTTATACTCTAATAGGCATATAAGTGAGAAATACTACAAATCACTGAAGAATTAAATTGGGGCATTTTCTGGAGGATTCACCGGTATAAGATAAAAATGATTTTTTTTAAAAACTTTAAAATAATAGCTTAATACTAAATTATTCTTTTTTGGTGTATAATCTTATGACCTGTGACTTTCTTGAAAGGAAATGCCAAGAATAAAAATGATGTTATTCTCTTTTGTTTCCATTTACTCAATGTCTTGCCTAATATGACTATAACTTGTGGAGTCTGTTAGACTCCAGAAAAATGAAACCATCCTTCATTGCTTAAATAGAAGAGTCAGTTAATGATTTTAATTCCAGGCTTCTAAGAACAAAGAAAGGTGCTTTGATTTCCACAGGTTAATGTTTACAGATTGGTCACACAATCACAATGATGCCAGATTAACTTAAGAATCCAGAAGCTATTGGTAAGGGTAGGTAATATGAACAATAGAGAGATTGTCCTGACAAAATTTGAGACCTGCCTTTCAAGAATCTGGAAGGTAAAGAGAAAAGAGGGGGGGAGGGAGGAAAAGTAACTATTAATGGATCCAGTAAAATTCCTAGTGCATATTAGCTTAATAAAGTATTGAAGATATTAGCTTAATGAAGTAAGTACAGAAGACTTAATAAAGTGATGAAGATGTCATCACTATAGTGACCCAGAAGACAAACTCAAATGAAAAAAATGACAGGGGAATGGGTTGTTTGTAAATGGACTTTAAATGTACTAGAGATTGTTTGCATCTGGTATCGTAGTACTCGAAAAGCTAAACACATAGTTCATAATTAACAGGAGATACTCCCTGTGGGTTAAGAAAAGAATTTTAACTCAATATCTGGAGTTGCTAATTTTATTTTCTCAACTACTCTCAGCCTCTTTCTATCCTGGTTTTTTCTGCTTTCTCACTAGGATCTTCAGCTTATCACTTTCTGATGGCTCCTTTCCATCATTTTTTAAGAAAAATTTTATTGTTGTTCTATTACAGTTGTTCCAATTTTCCCCCTTTGCTCTCCACGGCCCTGCCCCCCCATCCCACAGTCAATCCCCACACTGTTGTCCATGTCCATGGGTCATTTATACATGTTCCTTGACTAGACCCTTCCCCTTCTTTCCCCCCGCTATGCTGCTTCCCCACCCTTCTAGTCCCTGTCAGTCTGTTCTTTGGTTCCATGACTCTGGTTCTGTTTTGCTTGTTTGGCTGTTTTATTCATTAGGTGCCTCTTATTTCCTCTTATAGGTGAGATCACATGGTATTTGTTTTTTGCAGTCTGGCTTATTTCACTTAGCATAATACTCTTCAGTTCCATCCATGCTGTCATGGAAGGTAAGGGTTCTCTCTTTCTTTCTTTCTGCTGCATAGTATTCCATTGTGTAAATGTACCAGAGTTTTTTGATCTACTCATTTACTGATGGGCACTTAGGCTGTTTCTAGCACTTGGCTATTATAAATAACACTGCTATGAAAAAAGGGTTCTTTTGAACTGGTGTTTCAAGATTCTTAGGGTATAATCCAAGCAGTGGAATCACTGGATCAAAAGGCAGTTCCATTTTTAGTTTTCTGAGGTAATTCCATACTGTTTTCCTCAGTGGCTGCGCCAGCCTGCATTCCTGCCAACAGTGCACTAGGGCTTCCTTTTCTACCCATCCCCACCAAACATGCTCAATGTGCACTTTGTCTAAAAAAAAATAAACAAAAACTTCGCGAACTCACTACGTCCTCCACTGATTGTCCAATATAATTCTTTCAGGCTCATTTTTCTTGAAAACAATTTATTTGCATTTTATACATAGTAAATAATATGTATTTGTCTAATCAAATAATATTCTGCTCATACTTGATGTATTCTTGTTACAACCCTTATCTCATTGTATCACGATTATTTCTATCTACAAATTGTATCAAGACTGTTTTCATCCATAGATGACTCCTAATCTATAGTCCAACTTGTCCTCTTGGCCTATTATATCTATTGGACTTTTTCACTTTAGTTATATCACAGCACGCCATACTCAGTTTGTCTAAAACTGACTAATCATTTCCCCTTTCAAAGCTACTTTTCCCCCCTCAAAATTTCCATATGTCAATGGAAGGCAGCTCCATCCAATTTATTTTTGAAGCCAGAAGACCAGCCTATTCTAGAATAATGCAAAGATATTTTCTTTTATTCTCTGAACCTCTCAGGTTCTTATGATCAAAACTCCATGTATGTTTGTCTTTTTTCTTGTATACTTGTCTATCTTCAGTAGTGCTCAAGCCATGTCTCTTCTTAATCTTACTCTATCCAAAGTTTCCAGTACAGTGCCTTCTAAGCAGTAAGTGCTTAACAAAATCTGTATGTAAATGATTATATCTAAAATAAAACGTAATATTATTTAAGCATACCAATTCTTGGTAGTTAATTGCATTCTCTCCTTATAACAGAGAATACAGATTTGGGTCCCTCTGGAGAGCATAACCATATAATTAATTGTTCATCCATACCGGGATATTTTTGACAGTAAGGGGGATAATATTAATGAATTATAGATCAACTGGAGTAAACCAGGATTGTCACAAGCAAACCAGGAAATGCACTTACCTTTCTTAGGAGCAAGGAAGATTACATAAGTGAATAAAACACAAGCATGCCTGTTTTTCCTGGGGGTAGGGGTTGGGGAATGGGGGATGTTCTATTAATCTGGAGCTAACAGCAACTATGCAGCTCCAGAAAATTGTTACTGTATCAGAATACAGACCCAGTCTTATCAGATCTTCTGATGTATCAAGAAAAGTAGGAAATCCTGATTTTGTTTGAAAAATCCTAATGTTTAAATGTTGGTAACCCATTAAAAAATTTAAAACAAAGTATCTGTAAGTACAGGCAGGAGGTAAAATCAAAACATGTAATCACCTACATAGCCCAGACACATGGTCATCAGTGTAAGCCCCTGTACACAGTCTAGGACATACGCCATCAGTTGCTGAGTCACAAGGAGGTTCACAAAGTCCCAAGAAAGGGGCCCAAGCCACCAGGATATTGTAAGGACCCTCAAAAGACTTAAAAACATCTTAATACTCTAAATTCAGTAGAGCCACACCTAAATATCAGTCCTACCTGATATAGATATAAGGGATACTTCATGAGGCCCTCTATCTAGATAGAGTGTCTTTGTTAAAACCCAAATAACCAAATTACTCCCACAGTAGTGCATTGAGTTTTCTTTTTCTACTCTCTCATTACTCATCACTCCCTAAATGCTATCAGTTTGATTTTCCCCTGTGTTAAGCATTAAAGGCTCAGAGTTTCATGCCCCGTTTCTACTACTGAATAGTACCTATCAATTGCAGAATAGGGACTATTGGCTACCCATGCTAAAATTGTCGGTTTGGTAAATATAACTTGGGTTGTAAAGATCTAGCACAGCTTCTGCCTTGCCATCCACAACTCTTAATCCGCAATTTGTTCATCAGAGTTCTTGTCTAATATTTGCAGTTCAGTCTTCAAGCTGTTCCTTAACCTGGAAGTAGCGCATATAGACTGGTTTCAGGATCAAGGACTGGGTGGGTAATTCGCCAGGCAGCTTATGTTATTTATATTCTCCAAGTATATAAAAACAAATTCACAAAATGATTATACCAAGGATATAATTAAAGAATAATCCACAAAGAACTTTTGAAGTCATTTCCCAGATTCTTCATTTCCCAGCTGAGGAAACGTCACCTGAGGGAGGTTGAGCAATTCACTGAAGTCACACCACTGGCCAGGTGTGGTGTTCAAGTTCTCTGAGTGCCACCAAAGGTTTGATAGGTGGCAGAAATTTAGCACATAGATGGGGATGATGGTTTCAGAATTTGGGGGAAGAGTCTGGGTACCAGCAGTAGTTACTAGCTGGTTAATAAGCACAGACTGTCCAAAGAGACAAAGCAAAGTGGCCCCCTAGCTCACCATAAAGCAGAGGTAGGCTGCCCACTGAGGCATTAAGTTCTTCACTTTCATCCAAGGAATAAGGTGGCATCCATCAAGAAATGCCCGTGACCACAGATCCACTGGGTAGTGGAAATTTTTCAGCCTTAATTTTGCTATTTCTATTTCCAAACTTTCTACTCCACTCACTCACTTCCTCCCATATCCTCATTTCCGCTTGGTTTGGACCACTTCTTTGTCTTTTGTTTTCCCACTGATGACCTTTATCTTATTCCTTGCCTCCATGCCATGGAATTTCAAAATATATTCTAGTTTCCTTAAATTTTTCCATGGAATATTTCATTTACCTCCTCACCCCTACTGAACCCTGAATTTCCTGTGGCAGCACCACTTCCCTTACAAGCTTTTCAAGCGAGTATTTTTTATTCTCCTCCCTGCTTCGCATTCTCCGGCTTACTGAGTCACCCACAGGTCAGGTCACTTGACTTATACTGGACTCCTGTTTTCACTGTCATCAAGGTTTTGATTCAAAAATAACTTCTTAAGCTACTTCTTTTTCTCTCTAACCACTGCCTTAGTTTATGCCCTTCAGAGTTTTTAACTTAAAACATTTTAATTGGACCTTGAATGATCCTTCCACCTTCATCTCCCTCCCACTTAGCTGATTCTCCACATGGCCACCAAAGTTGTGTTGTCTAAAGCACAAAACTGACAATGTCCCTATAGCACATGTAGTTCCATAACTTACAAGATGAGGTCAAACTACTTCAGTAGTAAAAATGTTTATATGCTTTGACTCAGTGAATTAATTTAGAGGACCCCACTCTTAAATAATCAGAGATGTAGAGAAATGTTTATTTTTAATAATGTTTCCTGTAGTGTTTTGGGTTTTTTTAAGATATAATGTATTTACTTTTAGAGACAGAGGAAGGAAGGGAGGAAAGAGGGAGAAAAACATCCATCGATGTGAAAGAAACATCGATCACATGCCTCTCGCACGCACGCAGGCAGGGCCCGGGCTGCAGCCCAGGCCCGGGTCCTGACTGGGAATCAAGCTGGCAGCTTTCTCTTTGAGGAATTTCACTCAACCAACTGAACCACACTGGTCAGGCACTGCGTAGAGTTTTTAAAGAACATCCCCTCAAATGAAAGAAACCTGAATATTTCCAAGTAGAAAAACAAGTCTAAATTTTAGAATATTCATGAAGTGAATTATAATGTTAAAAATTATAGTTATAAAAATATCCATTGCCAGCCAAAATATTATAGCCCATTACAATATAACTCTCCAACTGATTACAACTAAAATCTCTGGAGAAAATACAAAATAACTACTGAGGATACTAAATAGTATAAAAAAGTATATTGGGAAGGCAAGGTCGAAACTATGAGTGTGACTTTCTCAAGGCTTTTTTTCCTCTTCTTCCTCAAGATGTAGACTTGAGAATGAATCCCTATCCTAGAAATGTAGTGTTGCCATGTATACCGAAGATTCTAAGAAAACCTACTCTTTTTGCCCAGCAAAAAGGACTAAAGGTCCTCTGTAACACAGAAAATGTAGCCTTGGTTGTTGTGGTTCAGCGGATTGAGCACCGGCCTACAAAAAACAGGGTCACCGGTTCAATTCCTGGTCAGGGCACATGCCTGGGTTGCAGGCCAGGTACCCATTGGGGGGTGTACAAGGGGCAACCACACACTGATGTTTCTCTCCCTCTCGTTCTCCTTCCCTTCCCTTCTGTCTAAAAATAAATAAACGAAATCTTTTCTTTTTTTTTAAAGAAAGAAAATACAAAGGGGTCCAATAGAAAAGGGAGCTGAAGAAGGAAATTTCCGAATTCTCTGTATAAATCAGTAAAAGTCCCGAGCTCATCTTTGGGCTGTGAGTGCATGAGAAAGACCCAAAGTAGCATAGAAAAAACTTTGATATATATTTATTGTTATTTTATTGTTCATAGTTTTGATCTTCTTCTTTTTCTTAAATAAGTCCCTTTAACATTTTATATAATAATGGTTTGGTGATGACGAACTCCTTTAGTTTTCTCTTGTCTGGGAAGCTCTTCATCAGCCCTTTGATTCTAAATGAGAGCTTTGCTGGGTAGAACAATTTGGGTTGTAGGTCCCTGCTTTTCATGCTTTTAAATATTTTTGCCAATCCCTTCTAGCCTACAAAGTTTCTTTTGAGAAATCAGCTGACAACCTAATGGGAATTCCCCTGTAGGTAACTTTCTGCTTTTCCCCTGCTGCTTCTAAGATTCTCTCTTTATCTTTAACCTTTGGCATTTTAATTATGATGTGTCTCGGAGTGGGCCTCTTTACATCCATCATAAATCCCCTCACTTATTGTATATTTTTATATAGGATAATTCTGGGCAAAAAAAAAAAAAAAAGGAACAACAAATATAGCTTCGATAACTAAAGCCAGAGCATAAATTGAATTGGATAGGAATTATTGTTTCCTTAAGGAAAATGACCACGTGTGTTTGGATTACCAGTGTATACCAGAGCCTAGCAGGTAGAAAATGCTAAAAAAATATTAAGTATTGAATGGCCAAGAAATGAGAAGAAAGGACAGAAGTAGCAGGATGAAAGGGTTACAAGTGAAAGATGTTCTAATTAATAGTTGATGCTTTCTGGACTTGGGCCCCAGGTCCTTTAGATACACTCAAGGAAGGAGGGAAGTGAGAGTGACAAGCCTCCACTGCGGGAGTTAAGAGCCTGGGGAAGGAGTGTCAACTAGGCACGAATTGATCCTGTGATGGAGCCTGGCGCTACACCCCCAGGGATTTCAGGAGGTCCCACTGGGCCTCTGGGATCAATGGGACCTCCTGAGAGTTTTCCTTGGTCCTCAGAAATAAAAATGTATTTGTAAAGAACTTAAATTACATGAATGTCTCACCACTCATCACACTAATATTGAATGTCAGCTGTCATTGAAAGGTAAAATGGTAATTAAACAAATAAGTAAATTAATTAATTAAAAAGTACTAGTCTTTTGAGGACAGTTTAGGGCTCCAAACATATAAATGTAAAAGCACTGTGAGTACAACAGTGTTAGGAGACTTCAGAGCTTGTAGCTGAAGGAGATAAGAACAGCCCCTCTAGGTTTCTGGATGATGGGACGTTGATATTGCTACCCGTATGTTCCAAAACTGTGATTATCGTACTTATTTTGTATCGGGACTGCCAGGGTGCTTTCCAAAAACTGCATAGCCCCAGAGATTCTGAGAGAAGGGGGAAGAACTCAGGCATCTATATTATTTTAAGCTACCCAGATTATTCTAGGGTGCAGCCAAGGATGAAAACTGGTCTAAACCAAAGACCGAGGAGTCTTTAGGTTAGGTGCAATAGTAAATGCTTCGGAACAGTGGACTGCGGGTGATAAGGTCTGTGACTGGACCTAACTGCGTTAGAGAATAATGTATCCAGAGTTTTTGGGATAAAAATATTTGGGAAGTGGAAACTAAAAAGAAGATGGGTCATTTTACATACTTATATATGAATTATATTCCATGTACTAATATTAGAGGCTAGTAGATTTGTGGGAGGTAAAAACAGAATCCATTATCAGATACTATGGATTTAAACTGAGTCTTGCTTGCTTACAGACTGACTGACTTTTAATCAGCCTCTCTCATCCTGACTTTTATCATCTGTAAAGTGGAAGCAATAATTATAAAAATTGAAGAGTCACTGTGAAAGGTGGAATCACTGTGATGTCCACGCTAATGCTACTTATTATTAAATCCTGAGAAGCTTTCCCAGGCTGAAGTGATTTTTAACTTAGGGACTTTGGCTACAAATTTAGCTCCCAAATAAGAGCAGAGATGGGCGAGATGCCCAGAGATGAGAAGGCAGAGACAAAGGAACATGGTGACCAGAATCTGAAGTAGAGTCTCCATGATTCGAGGCTGAGGTTCCAGATAGGAGAGAAAGGTAGATAGAATTTAGATCCAAAAAGGGTTTGAGGCTGAAAAGGATAACATGACTTCCTCTGAGGTCTTTCAAAGGTGAGATCAATGGAAGCTACAGAGGCTAGATGAACGGAGTCACCCCGAAGCTGGGCTTTTCCTATCAATGAAGTACCTGGGCAGGACCACCCTCCCCACTTACCTCTGCACCTGTGCACGGAGCTCCATATGCATAACTGAAGGCCTATGTCAGCTGTAAAAGATAAAGGAACTATTCTTTTCGTTATAGCTTCATGTGAAGAAAATAATTTTTTTTCTAAATAGAATGGCCAAAAATTTAAATTTGAAACAAAGGACTCCAGAAAATACATAAAGGAGGTGAAGCCTCACCCTAACACTCCTGAAGTGTCCCAGCGGAGGACTAAGGCAGCTTATGTTTTCTAAAAGCTCACGTTGCCAACTTGGCTACCGTAAAAACGGGACACTGCCTGTAAATTGAAAATAAAAATAAGCATCCTCTAAAAACATATTATGGTCCATTCATTTCAGGATTCTACTTTGCACTGACATGTGTAGTTGAAACTAATTTGACCTTCCGCCTGTGAAATTATTGTTTTTCATGAGCTTGGTCATATGACTATTAAAAGGTACTTTTAGTTTGATCATTTTCTTTATTATAGTTTAATATCGGTATTTTTATTATCTGTTTAGAAAATAGGACTGAGCACTGTAACCATACGCATCACATTTCAACTATGAAAAAGCATTTCCTGAGTTTCACGTGAAATGCTACTTGAGGGAATGTCACAATTAAAAGGAGACAGCTGCTTTGACTATGGATATTCCCACTGAAAACAAAACCAGGTACACCTTGCGTATTGCCCCTGAGGCTGGCATTACTGTGTCTGTCATTCAGGAGCCCCGCTACCCGCTCTATAGGTCCATTTGTTGCTTACTGCCAGCGCTGCATGATCACGCACCGCAAGGTACACGTTCAGTAAATGGAAAAGAATGTATGAATGGGGAAACTCGCACTGTGACCACACTTGCACCCTTGAAGACCTGTTTACTTATTGTCTGCCCTCCACTTCCTTATACTTAAAGCCCTTAAGCAAAAATATTAAATGTAGGTGTTTCTGTTCCCCACCTTCAAGATCTTTTGTGAGAGGTGAGGTATTTCAAGAACATTATACAATACGCATTGTCTTTCCCTTCACCTGGCTGGAGAAAAACAAAACACATAAAATAAACTTAAAGGGAAGAAAAATAATGCCACTTAAGCAGATTTCAGATAAAATATCAGTTTAGTCTCTTGAAACAGACACCATCCCAGCCACTGCACATGTGAGGCATGTACAAAACCCAGGAGCCAACTCAAAGGTGGTCTTCTATTAGCACAGCTCCCTCAGGCTGGGTGTCAATCTGAAAAATAGGTCAGACTCTGAGGCACACCAGTGCCGTGCATATAATTATTATGGAAAATGTATGAGTTATTTACTCAGCAAGCTTGAAAATATGAAAAGATGAATTTGGTTCTTATTAGCATGAAGCCTTTTAAAATGACACCGAGAAAATTCTTTTCTGCTATTTTATTTGCAATTCATCTCCTGAGCACTTTTGTACCATATCTTGAATTTACAGAACCACGCACAAATTCCATCGTCTTCTTTTAGACAAATATTGATTTTACCTGTCCTCCTAAGCCCAAGAATTCTGGATGGGATGGAAATGAATGACACATTCCTCTTTCCAGCAGTGTTTAATCATGAGACGCCCTTGGGTACGGTGGCACCGGCCATGGAGTCAGTCACGAAATTTGCAAGGCGGGGTCCAGATGTAGGAAGTAACTTCATTCTTTTTCAGCTCTTGTTTGAAAAGTAAGGTTAAAACATGGTGATGTGGCATTAGGGCTGGGAATGCTGTCTCACCGATGAAAAGCCAGCCCTTCCCAAGTGCTCTACCCTCAGACTATCTTCTGTAGAGCAGACTGCATCAAAGGGGCTGGGCCCACTGCAGAGGTGCTGTGTGATATCTCTTTCGGGAAAAGTCCCCAGTTCCTAGAGCTGGTTAGCTCAGGGTTGGGAGAGCTTCTGAGCTTCCGAACTTCCATAAAGGCTCCGAACAGTAGATCCTATTCCTTCAGGGGATCTGTACCACATCTTCTCTCCACTGTGCATTGCAACATGCACAGAAACTATGGGAGGGGAAAATACTCAATCGTTGGGGATTAGCTTGGGGTCATCAGTCTGACCCCTTCTGTCTGGAACAAAAATGGGCACAGAGAGGAGCAAATATGAAAATGAGCTAAATAGAAATACTCCGATACTATGTAGAAGAAAAAGACTCAAATCTCACCTGGCAAAGCAATCATTCAGAAGGATTTGTGATATTATGGAAAAAGGAATACAATAAAGGAGAAAAGTCTAGAGTTCTCACGTGACTTTGAGAGTAGTTTGCTCTTAAACGAATTTGTTAACTCCTCTGGGTTTTATAATGTGTACCTTAATAACATGTATGAAGTGTTTTAGAGTTAACAGAGAATATTTTCATATACATTTTATTTTGTAATCATCACTCTCATGCCACTGAGTGAGGATGAGAAGGGAAAAGAGAAGGAAAAACATCATTCAGCCGTTACCGTGGGTCAGGCATAGCCCTGTGACTTATTTTAGCCACACAGGAGTGTAACTGAGAGTACAGTTACGTGAGAGGAGAGTTTCTGAGTTTTACAACCAGTGTGTAATTCTCCATGCCCCCCTTTTCTCTATGTCATGGAGCCAGGCATACTTTGCCGGTAGGTGCTGTATCAGCCCAGGACCCAAGTCAGAAGACGTGAAACAATGTTCCCTGCTGGCCAGCTTTAGATGTTTACTGTGAGTGAAAGATCATCTTATACTGTGTTAAGTTACTGAGATTTGGGGACTGTTGCTATTTTGTGCAAGCTAACCATTTCTGACTGACACATAGCCCTATAACTATATTTATTAAAGTTCAATGCAAGAACCAGAAAGTACTCTACATGTTATTTTAGCAGAGACTTTATTAACAGTGAATTAGGTGCTACAAAATCATCAGAAAGCTCAAAGAAGAGTTTAATCCAAGGGGTGGGAATCTATGGCCAGAAGACCAAATTTATCCCTGCCACATGTTCTTTATAATTATTTTTGGAACACAGCCATGCCAGTTTATTTATATATTGTCTATGGCATTTTCATGCTACAGCAGAGTTAAATAACTGCAACAGAGATTGTATGGTCTACAAAGCCCATAACAGGCTTTGTAACGTTTACTTTCTCTCCCTTATAAAAGAACTTTTCCTATCCCCAGTTTAAGCTGAGCTTCCAACAGGATTCAGAACCTACTAACTTAATAGGGCTACTACCCCAGAGGCCGCAGTTGGAGCTTTGCCAGAAGCAACAGGTAATTCTGGCCCCATGCTATTTGCCCAGCAAAAGAGAAAGCTGAAGAACAGTCACTGGAAAGCTCACGCATGAAAACTGCACATTTCTGGAACATTGCTTAACAGAGCTGCCAAAGATAGCATCTGCCTCACTCCTACCTCCCGGATCTTGTGCAAGTAAACCTGAGTGGTAGAACCTACTCCTCGTGAAAATTTTAGTTTTTCGACTCTAAGAAATATGGAATAAAGTTTTTAGCTTTTTAATTTCTTTTTCTAGAATTACAGTGAAAGGGAGATTGAATGAACCAATTCAGAGTATTTGGTTCACGGGTACTGTCTACTGTTCTCATATTTCCAGATCCCATCCCCTTCACGACCGCACGTGAACACTTGTGATATGTACTCTCTTGTTTGAGTTAATTAGAGTATATTCCTGTGATCATTAGGAAATAGCTTGAAATAAAGTTATAAAATTATGGATACTATCTCAGTTCTATAATATATATCTATGTGTGTACTTTACATGTTCATTTATACATCAGCCACAGCGGATACCAGGTGACAATAAGTGGTTAATAAATGTATGTCACATCAAATTAACAAAAACCTTCCCATTCTACCCATTTCTCTCTAAATCAAATAAAAGTCTTTCCTTTTGGGCTTCAAGAGAATCAATGTTGAGCTATTCTAGCAATGTGGCTGTCAGCTCCTAAGTACGCTTCCCTGACTTACCAGGCTTGTCTGGCCAGTTACTATCCGTAAGCACTCTATATTAACACCTACCCCTGTGTCTCCTGAAATGTTATCCTTCCTTCCGCTTTTCCTTTCCCTCCAGCCTATGTTCTTCGGATCCAAATTCTTGAAGCACTTTTCCGTGTTTGTTGCTTCATTTCTACACTGACATCTGTTTTCATCAGCCCATTGGACAGCACAATTATTCGCGTCATTATATTAGTGGGTGTTTTAGTCCTCATATTACTTGACCTCTCTGCAATATTTAAAGCTGTCAAGTGCTTCTTCCTTGTGAAAATACTCTTTGCCCTTAGTTTATGTGACAACATCCTTGTCTGGCCTTCTCCTCCCTTGTCTGGCCTTCTCCTCCCTTGTCTGCTGGCAAGTTTATCTTAGTCAGATTGGACTGTCACAACAAAATACCAGTGTGGGGCGCTTAGACAACAGAAAACAGAGATATATTTTCTTACGGTACTGGAGGCTAGATGTCCAAGATCAAGGTGCCACAAAAGTTTGTTTCTGGGGAGAGCTGTCTTCTTGGCTTGCAGATGGCTGCCTACTTGCTGTGACCTCACACCGCCTTTCCTCTGTGTGTTTGAGGAGAGTTCTGGTGTCTCGTTCTCATCTTACAAGGACACCAGTCCTATCACATTAGGGTTTCAGCCTTGTGACCTCTTTTCACCTTAACTACCTCACTACAAACCATCCCTCCTCATACAGTCACATAAGGGGTTAAGGCTTCAACATATAAATGGAGGGAGGGGAGACAGGAACAGTTCAGTCCATAAGACTTCCATCAATACAGTGATGGTTTCTCAAGCCTTTGTCTGCCCTAGGCTCTGCCCTCTAGGTGCATTTGTCCAACACCATGGAATCAATTACCATCCTCACACTGACAACTTATGGTTCTAGATATGAGGAAGTTAATTCTCCCTCACTCCTTTTGTATTTTTCCATATGGAGAATGTCCATTAGTAAAACACTTCTGGCTGCTCTATAACCCTTCCGGTTACTCCTCAAGGAAGGAGAGATTACTTTTCAAATGTTAATTTTGAAAACAAATCAGGAATGCTGAGGTCAGTGCCATTTTCTTTCTTTCTTCTTTCTTTTTTTTTAGAAACCTGACAAAAAGAGTATATATATTCTCTTCTTCTGTGCTCTGTTTCCAGGCATAGGGCCCACCCATGTGCGGTAGAGCACTGTGTGTGACAGGGTGAGTCTGTTTGTGGGGCTCACTAATAATAAACGGTGTCCACAGTCCCAAGCCATGTTCATTAATAGCAATCTTATCAGTAATAAAAACAGTGTAATTCTCCATCTTATCTTTAGATTTCTCTCTCACTGAAACTGGAAACTTGAGTAAGAAAAGCAACACCCTACATAGGGCCTATACACAACGGCTCTCATAGAAGTGAGCCCTATTTTTCAGAAATTGCTAGTGGACAAGTCCAAACCCTGTACCAGGTACAGAAAATACTGCATGTGTTCTTAATGAACAAAGATGGATAGCCCTGCTTTCTTACTTATTCATTCATTTGATCAACAATTAAATACT
>PVJD01004252.1:0-141385 GCA_004026545.1 Mormoops blainvillei
TTCTTTCTCCATCTCTCTCCCTTCTTCATCCCTCCCTCTCTCTTCTTCTCTCTTACTCTTAAGCCAAGAACAGCACCTTCGCCAGGAACTGAATTGGCCAGTACTTTGACCTTGGATTTCCCAGCCTCCAGGATTGTGAGGAATAAATTTTTATTATCTGAGCCATCCACTCTATGGTGTTTTATTTTGGCAGCCCGAGATGACTAACACATAGGTTGACTCAGGTTACAACTGGACACCACTGCTTTTCCTAAGCTGGAAGGACCAAGAGATGGTGGCATTATCAGCAAAACCTGGAGTCATCTGAAGGAGGCTGGAACCATGGCAGCTTGTCCTTTGGGAGATGAAATAGCAGAGGAGGTGCAGCCCGAGCCAGAGAAAAACGGGAAGAAACACACTGACCTGTTCTCTCCCTCCTAATCCCCACTCTTCCACCAGGGTCTCTCCTTGGCAGGACACAATGTGAAGCCAGCTGATGTGGGGACATGAGAAGCCTGGAGGGCTGTGGACCATGTATGTGACACAGAGCAGAGCAGGGAAGGGTCGGGATGGATCTGATGGATCTTGTACGCACAGACCCAAGAATGCAGAAGGTGCTTCATTTGCCCGGCACAGTGTCTTCGAGAAGCTCTGCCGTCTTGCCTGTGGACAGGGCATATGCTCTTTCAGGTTGGGCAGGACACCATGCCAGCACAAGTGTTACACAGATGCCTGACCCCTGTGGGCCCTGAAGTGTGTAGCCCTTGCTTTAACTGATGGGCCTGCTTGAGATGGTGGGCAGAGTAGGGTATTATAAGAGTGGAGAGAGTTTAGAGAAAGGCATGGGGGCTGGAATGGTATGCCGGTGAAGTCAATTTCTACACTTTTTCTTAGGTAGCCTGGCCCTCTAAAGTTGTAATTTCTAAAAGACATAGCCCTTGGCTCTTTGTATTCCTGTATTACACTCCAGAGGGTGAACAGTGTGTCTGTGTGCGTCTTTCTTTGCGTGAGAATCTTTTTCATGTGTGTTTGGAGTGGACTAAATTAGGCAATGTGACGTTCGTATGGGCTCAGCTTCATTCTTTCTAAATCCTTACAGCTGTTTAGAGGTGCTTAATCACCCTTGGCCTGGGATTCTGTTGCTGACTGGTGCTCCTCTCTGTGAGCCCACCCCACCCAGCCGGGCATCTCTTCATGACCATTGTGGGGACCCCCGCAGACATTTAACAATGCAGAGAGGAAATGAGGGTGTTTGAGAACTTCACCGAAGGTAGGTCAATGTACAAGGAATGTACAACGTCACTAAATAAATCCCTTTGAGGAAAGGATTTACACTTTACTGATTTCCACTCTGGAGTGTTATAGTGAAATTCCTATGTAAGTAGTGAAATAGGGTTTTTAAAGATCACTTTTTCGAGGCAGGCTGACTAATGAGAGAGGCAATGCCTTAAGACAGTCCACCTGCTCGGGTGGGACCCGAACTGCAGAATTTGGGGGGGGTTTTCTTGCCTGCCTTACTGCAAAGCAGCCCGTGTCTGTGCCCTACATGTGGCAGGAGCAGGGGAGGGGGTGCAGGGGCTGTATCTAGCTGCAGGAGAAGAACAACCCTTTTCTAAGTTAGACATGTGCCATGTGGGGGTTGTGAGGAAAACTGCCTGCTCCTACAGTGCCCAGACTGTGGAGATTTTGTCCTTATTTCAAAACCTCCCATTATCTCAGTGCGTCCTGTTCAAACATTTCCAGTTGCATAAATAAGTAGGCATTTCTGTGGCAACCTGAACTTCCAGGCTAACCTTTCTTACCAGGTGGTTCCTCTGTTCCATTTTGATATCCCATTCAATTTTGCTCATTTGTCCCTATTCTTTTGGGATAGCCCCTTGCTTTAGGGTAGCCTGGTTTTGGCTTGAGGGGAGTGGGGTGTGGGGATAATTTATTCTGACAAGCAGTGATTGCAGGAGCCACACACACAGGTGCGTCCAGGGCAGGGTGGTTCTGGGAGCCGGGTAAGCAGGCAAGGGGATGGCCTGTCAAACCCATCTAAAGGGGGCGCTCCAGCCTGAGCTGATTATGGGCAGTGGCAGCTCAGGCCCTGTGTTACTGTTGTTGTTGTTGTTGTTATTGTTTTGTGTTTTTCCAAAAAAACTTAGAGACCTCTGTGAACGTTTTCAAATATGGGAAATTTGTTCTAAAATTTTTAAAACAATGTGTGGATTATAAAATCCACTTCTGTGGGCAGAATCTGGCCCCAGGGGCAGCTTGCCACCTTGGATTTGTGGAGTGATTCTTGCACCAGACACTGGGCTGTGGGCAACACCAAGGTGAGTGAGAAGGCTTCCCTGTCCTGAGGGGATTTCAGTGGCGAAATGAAACTGAAAAACCCGGTGCTGTCACAGGGCAGAGTAAAGTTAAAATATGCCGTTGGGAGAGATTCCAGGAAATGCGGTGGGTGCCCCAATGGAAGGGATTTTTCTGATGATACCCTTCTTCATATGGTATTAGCATGAACTATTAATTCCACTTTAAATAACTGAACTTCAAAATATAGAAAAGCATGTCATCTTTTTGTGGGGTCCATGGTATGCGGCTGGCTTAAAGGTGGGACCACTTTATTAATGAGGCTTTTTGGTATGTCACTAAACAAACCCCTTTGAGGAAAGGATTTACCCATTACTGATTTCCATTCTGGAGTGTTATAGTGAAATTCCTGGGTACATAGTGAAATAGGGTTTTTAAAGATCACTTTTTCGAGGCAGGCTGACTAATGAGAGAGGCAATGCCTTAAGACAGTCCACCTGCTCAACAGCCCAGCCACTCCAGAACCCCCCAGCCGAGGAGCTTGCCGGATAGTGGGAAAGCCAGACCAGACGGGCATCTGGGGCAGATCCAGCAGGGTCGACTGGGGGAGAAAGGTCAGAAGTCAACCGGACACCTGAGTCGGGACCTAGTGATTGTCCCATTATCCTGGAGCCCCTTTGAGTCTGGGCTCCCACCCTTTCCAAGGCTCTTCCCGTGCTATATTTCAATTACTGGTATACTGTCCCTCCAGCGGGCCATGACGAGCATGGGGCGGGGCCAGCATCTTCGTATTCTAGTGCCTAGCAGGTGGCTGGTATGAAGAGACATATTGAATATCAATTGAATGAATAAATAAATGATAAACCGAATAAAAACATAGGCAGGTGTACAGCATCAGGGAGATGCAGTAGGAGGTGGCGGTACTGGCTGGCAGGTGAGTGGGCTGTGGTGACAGGCAGTTTGGAGCCAGTAATGTGTAGAGAGGGTGAAGCGACGTGCAGTCCCGTGCTTTGGGGCCGAGAGTTAGTCACCAAGGCAGGACTCAGGTAGGAGGAAACATGATCTGGATTCTGTTAGTGGGAGGGAGGAACAGAGCACAGCTTCAGGGCAGCAGAGAGGAAGGGGTAAGATTGGATGTTCTGGCATCAAAGAAATTCAAGTTCAAATCTCTGTTCTACCTTTCCCTAGCTGGGTGACTGGGCAAAAGGCCTGACCTTTCTGTGCTGCAATGTCCATATCTCTTAAAAGGGGGTAAAGTTGTTAGAGAGAGCAAATGAGATGTGGGTATGTGCGAAGCACTCAGCACCCGGAGGAGTGTTATTAATGAAAATACGGGTAGGGTTTGATTAGTTGCAGGATACTTGATGCCGAGACTTTTGAGCAGTAATCAGGAGCTGTGGACACTAACAGCCTCAGGCATTTTGTAAACCATACATCTCCTTACCTTGACCCCAGCCAGCATGTTGGGAATACACATATTTCAAGAGCTTCCTGGCAATATCTGATAACACCCTCAACTATGCCCTCTCGCTCCGTCCACATTTTATTTCTGTAAATCACCATATAAAACCAGTGTAGGTCTCATCTTGTTAGGGGATTTGACTGGAGGTGAAGGTAAAGTAGCCCTGGTTGTGTGTACTTCAAAGGACCTGGGCCAGGCGGGGCCGATGCAGCCGTCAGACACAGCACACACAGTGACGAGCCCATAGTCCTTTTAGGGACCCTCAGAAGTGTTGTGAGTTCCTTTCAAATGAGAAGAAAAAAGTGAACTTTCAGGTTGAAGAAAGTGTTTTAATTATTATAGTATCTTTATATTGATACCAATATAGTCATTTAAAAAATACAACTTTTTCCTTTTAATTTTTTTAGAAGTCACCCATGAAAGTTATAATATGGCCCTGGGGACAGTGACCCCAGCAAGTCATTACACTAGTAGTTCTCTAAGTTGTGGTGGTGGAGGGGGACACCTAGGAAGTTAATTAAAGTGCAGTTTCTCGGCCCCATTCCAGAAAGTCAGATACAGCCTGTGGTGGGCTCAGGAACCCACATTTTAACAGAGGCTCGACTCATTCTGAAGCAGGCTGAAACCGCCTGAGACACGTAGACCCCCCTCTCATCTGTGGTTCTACCTGGCAATAGGGTTGGTGGGTGTAGGGAGAAAGAGAGCTTGCTGTCCAAACTGGCAAATCCATCCAAGCATCGGTCAACCTAGCCGAAAGTAAGATCAGTTCAGCGGACAAGCCGATCTGATTCTGTAGCCCAAATAACTGCTGATTGATCTGTTTTTTTTCTTACCCTCTATGTGTCAGGACCTCATTTAAATACCTTGCACCTGTAAAGAGAAATGTTTGACGCAGCTTTTCTCTGAGCGAATGTGTTGTGCTATTGCAAGATGTTACTTTGCATTTAAAACCCAGTTTCAAAATGTTATTTTACACGGAACTTTTGTGTTAAACACGGCATTACACAGGTGGCTGATTTGCTCCACTCTCCACAAATAAGTAGATTTCTTTAATTAAATATATAATTTTCTTTAATTATAACAGTTAGTTTGAAAGGTGCTAACTAAATAAAATTTTATCCCACGAAATTTATAGGGTAAAAGCAATATTAAAATAACATTAACGTTGCAGGACAGACTCAGTGAAGGAGAAAATAGGCAGAAAATTGACAAATCCCTCACCTTAATGACTCGAGGTGTGATTCTTATCTGCATTTCCTTGCATTGGTGACTCTTTCCAATAGAATCCAATAGTTTTTTAATACTCTTGTTTTGTCTCTGCTGTTATTACTGCATAAATAATTTCCTTTACTTTCATGGTTTTGCAGAAAAGTTCATCAGTGGGACTCGAGGGTGACCCAAAATAATTTTGAAGGTAATTTCCATAAACTGGTTCTGAAATCAAAATCTAGATCAGAAGTTTCTCTCCTTAATTCTACTATTCTTTTTATTTTAAAAAAAATTTTTTTTTTTTTATCCTCACTGAGGACATGTCCACTGATTTCAGAGAATGGGAAAGGGAGGGAGAATGGGATGGAGAGAAACATCGACTGGTTGCCTTTCATACACACCCTGATTGGGGACCAAACTTACAGCCTAGGAGTGTGCCCTGACTGGGAATCAAACACTCAAGCCTAAGGTTTGCGGGACAGTGCCCAACCAGCTGAGCCGTACCGGCCAGGGCCGACCACTCTCTTTTATTTTTTAATTTTTTCTCTTTTAAATATTTTATTGTTTATGCTGTTACAGTTGTCCCAGTTTTTCCCCCTTTACCCCCCTCCCCTCAGCCTGCCCCCCCCCATTCCCGCAGTCAGTCCCCACACTGTTGTCCATGTCCGTGAGTCACACATATATGTTCTTTGATTAATCCCTTCGCATTCTTTCAATCAGTCCCACCTCCCCCTTCTTCTCTTACAGCTGTCAGTCTGTTCCATGTTCCACTCTCTTTTTAAAGAAAATATTTTGTAATGTTCCCTTCACCACCCTGAAAGAAATTTTATAATCTATGTATTCATAAAAAATTAATAGAATGCCTTACCTGTAATAAAGAGAAAATATAAAAGATAAGTAATTTATAACTAACATGTATTTCAGAATGTAGGTGTTTGGGCGGGATTATATTAGGAGGTGTAGTGAAGTTGTCGCTTACACCTCTGTAAAAGATTGCACTGCACACAAGATCTCAATAGAGCACTGTTGCTAACTCAGATACCCAAATGGCATTACTTGCTTTTATTCACGTTATTCTTCCAAAAAGACTTTTTTTAGAGCAATTGTAGGTTCACAGGAAAGTTGAGAGGGAGGCGCAGAGATCTGGCATATACTCCATACACCACACATGCACAGCCTCCCCCATGGTCAACCTCACCCGCTGCGGTGGTACACTCGATACAATTGATGGACCTACATTGACACATCAGAGTTACCCAAAGTCCATCGTTTACATTAGTGTTTATTTTCGAGGTTGTTCATCATGGGTTTGGACAAATGTATAATGACATGTATCCATCATTATGGTATCATACAGAGCATCTTCACTGCCCTAAAATCCTCTGTGCTCTTCCCGTTGATCACTGCCCCCGGTTTCACCCCTGGCGGCCATTGAACTTTTTACTGTCTCTGTGGTTTTGCCTTTTTAGAGTATCTTCTTTCACTAAGACATATGCATTTAAGATTCCTCCATGTTCTCTTCATGACTTCATAGCTCATTCCTTTTCAGTACTGAGTAATATTCCATTGTCTGGATGTAGTACAATTTATTTACCCAATTATTTACTGAAGGACATCTGGGTTGCTTCTAAGCTTCAGCAATTATAAATAAACCTGCTATAAACATCTGCATCCAGGTTTTTGTGTGAACAGAAAATTCGACCCCTTTGGGTAAATACCCATGGAGCATGATTGCTGGATCGCATGATAAGAATATGTTTAGTTTGTAACAAACCATTAAACTTTCTTCCATGGTAGCTATTGTATTTTGCGTTCCCACCAGTAATGTATGAGTGTTCACATTGTCACCAGCATTTGATGTCGTTAGTGTTCTGGATTTTTGGACATTCTAATGGGTGTGTAGTGGTATATCATTGTTTTAATTTGCATTTTCTTGGTGACAGGTGATGTGAAGCATCTTTTGACAGATGGTTTGTTTGCCATCTGTATATCTTCTTTGACGAGGTATCTGTTAAGGTCTTTGACCCATTTTTTGAATCAGGCTGTTGCTTGAGTTTTAAGATTTTTTTTTTCTTAGATAACAACCTTTTCCTAGGTGTGTCTATTGCAAGAGTTCCCTGTTTGGTCTCTGCTTATAAGGGTACTAATTCTATTGGGAGGATCCCACCAACATGAACTCATCTAAACCTAATTATCTACCAATGGCCAGGTTATTGCTGTTTGGAGACAGAAAATAGCAAATTGAGGGTTAGGACTTCAATATACAAGTTTGGGGGCAGGAGGAGACACAGTTCGGTTCATAGCATAGGACTTCTGGTAAAGTTCCATATAAAACAAAATAAAGTTTTCCCTTAATTTTCCTGGTAGCTGTGTTCCTGAAAATGCAGCATATCAAAAATGGTGTAGAAATACCCATATCTCCATAAGAAACAGAATTTTAGGTTCTAGGCTCAGATAATTTTAAGCAATATTTTACCCTCATGAATGGGAGGATTCTTCATTATGTAATCCAACACCCTTAATTTCTCTGCTCACTAATTGTCAGTAGCAGCAAAAATGACATTATAGGTTTTCAAAACTCACTGCATTAAGAATAATTGAAATAGATTTTTAAAATGGAGATCACATTGTCAGCATAGAACAGAAAAGGGAAGGGAGGTGGAAAACTAACATTCTTGAATGCCAGAGCACAGATCACAAATTTAGAGATTGAAAGAGATTTTATTCTCAAAACCATTTTTAAAAATTAATTTTGATACCAATCCACCGCAGTTTTCATCACCTTATTATTACCTTACGTCTACTCTGCTTTACTCCTTTGTGTCACCTGCCAGTCTTCTAAAGACAGGTAAGCTGTTCTGCTGTTCTGTGGTGACTCAGCCGCTGAATATCATCCACTTGTTTAACCCCTGTAACTACCCATTCAAGTAGGTCTATTATCTCCGTTTACAAATGAAGAAATCAAGGCTCAAAGAGATGAAGTAATTTGTCTAAGTTCACATGGCTTATAAGTGGTAGAGTCAAGATCTAAACCCTTATTTGTTCTTTCTACAACATGTTCCTCTTTGATACATCCCACATCTGGCTGTGGAGATGCAGCTCTTCTGAACTGACCTTGGACAAACACCCTCCATGCAGGGCTTGAAAACAGTGTCCTGATTTCTGACCCTGATTCAGGGACAAGTGAATGGTGGTCCCTGGACAGAAGACACATGATCACAGGTTTGATTGTTCCAAGGGAGACCTGAAAACATTGAACTTGCATTGTGTTTCTTCCCTACCGAGTTTATCCACTCCTGTTAAGTAGCTCAACAACATGTGTAAAGATTTTTCTTCACAGCATGCTTCTGTAAATAAGTAGTTTATCAAATAAAACCTCCCAATAAAGAGCGTGAAGACACACTGTGCCAATAACCCCTCAATGGGTATGTGTTCCTTCCAGGGATCCTGGTGAGAGTAGCTACCTCCCGTCAACAATTGTGTTTGCTGTTGGTCTTGTAGCTTAAGGGGTTTTGGATAAATTTGGGCTTGCAGTTCACTTGAACAACCCCAGTCTTCTGATTCCATCCTAAGGAATACCTCCTTGGAACTCGAAATTGTACTGAAAATGTGACAAACGAACCATTTCACTGGGTTTTTCTGTCATTATCTTTGAGAGATAAGTTTCACAGGTTTGAGAAGGCAAGGTTATAGGATGAACAGGAAGATATTTATTTGTCCTGGCATTTGGGGCAATAATACCTATAACATGTACTTGTCAACCACCTGAGTGGTGCTGCAAGGATACCAGAGTGGTCATGTTTGTACTTTGTGTCCCTGGACATAGCTGGCTGGACCAGGGATGGACACCTGATCCAGTTGGAATTTACCCTGGGAATTTGCAGGTGTGACTGTGAATGGATAGCCAATAACTGTGTATGGTTAAACTTGGAAGATATTTGGGGGGAGGTGTGGGGGCGAGGGTATCTTTTCTCACAGGAGGGGAGAATCATAAAGAAGAGTGAGGTCCAGGATCAGAGAGAGGCTGAGGTGGGAGCCCTTGCAGCTCCGGAGAGAGAAAGAAACTTCTTGAAGTTGCACTTTGTTTCCTGGAAGTGCGTCAGTGGTTCGTTTCAGTCTCACAGGGGGCCCAAATGCATGTAGAACTTTTGGTGGCAAGTAAAATCACTAATATTAAAGTAAATTCAACTTTTTGCCTAAGTCTGAGTAACTTTCTACTATGTTCAAGGAAACAACTCCCGGCTGAAACAGCTAGATTCTTTAAATATAGCATTTTGTTTAATCCTTTCAACAACCCTTAGAGGTAGGTACTGTGATTTGTTTTACAGATGAAGAAACTGAGATTCAGAGCCATTAAATAACTTCCCCAAGTTCACACAGCTAGCAAATGACAGGGAGAAGTTAATCCATGAAAGCTCCTCATGCATCTTTCAAATGTGAAAATAAATCCTTATGCTTGTGTTACACTTTATATTTCCAAAACATATGTGTTGTATTGTTTAATCCTCACATTGACCTAAGAAAAAGAGTATTTTATAGGTGGAGATAGCAAAGTATGGAAAGGGTAAGCACATAACTGCACTGAGTCTGAACTTACACATGTTTATATGTGTGTATGTATATATTAATTTTTAGAAATTAAAATCATTAATATTTGATACATATAAAGATGCGTGTAAACAAAATATGAAGCCGAATGAGTTGGAGACCGATGCAGACCACTGCATTTGAAGGGAAATGTTACTAATGTGATGGGAGCCTCCTAGGTCTCCTTCCTGGCACATCCCACTCCCGCTTCCCTAGGATAGGCAACGTTTTGATTTGAGTTTGTTTTCTTCCTATTCATTACAGTGTTACATAACTGAGGCATCTTCAAGAATATATTATTTAGTTTTGTTCCTGAACTTTGTCTAAAGAAATGCTGTATATATTATTTTTCAACTTGCCGCTTTTGCCCACCATCACATTTCCAAAATTCCTCCCTGGTCGTGCACGTGGGGTCATTCCATCCATTTTCACTGCTATAAAGCATTCCGTTGGATGAGCGTAGCACAATTTATTTATGCGTTGTCTTGTCAGTGAACATTTAGGGTTTTTTTTAGTTCGCAATTATAAACAATGCTGATGTGAAGATTTAGTATTTGTACCCTGGGGCACAGATATAAGAGGTTCTCTGGAGTGTGTACCCTGGAGTAAAATTTGCAGGGTTATGGGATGTGTGCCTCTTCAACCACAATAAATGCTTGATCAAATAATAACATAAATAATAAGCTGTTCTTCAAAGTGATTATATGATTTATACTCTCGCCAGCAGTCTACAAGTTCTTATTACTCCACGTTCTTCCGGACTCTTGATAGTTTTGGGTTTTAAAGTTTCTGCCAATTTGGTTGGTTTGAAATGGTGTATCAGCTTATATCCTTGACCTATTTTTCTATTAGCATTTTTGTCTTATTCTTATTGATGTAGAAAAACTCTTTTATATGTTCTAGATATATGTGTTAACAAATTTTTTCTAGTTGGTGGCTTATATTTTTCTTCTTATTGTATATTAGCAAATGGAAATTCTTCATTTTAATGGAGTCAAATTTATCAATATCTTCCCTTTGGCTTCTGGTTTTATGTGTTAAGACATATTTTTCCTCCTCTACAGACAAAAAGATATTCCCCCATAGTATTATTAAAAGTTTTATGATTTTGCTTTTCACATTTAGTTTATATTGAATTTGTCTTTGCATACGGTAGAAGGTAGGCCCCAATTTTATTTCTTTCCATGTTACATCCAGATGTCTTGGATTATTTATTATCCTCTCTCTACTTATCTAAAATATCCCTCACACAATACATCAAGTTTTCATATATTTGTGGTTCTATTATGAATTTCGAAGTGAAATTACACCAATTTCACTCTGATACACACATCATGTATACACACATATATATGTATACATGTATATGTGTAGCTTCATATGGTTATGAAATCCAGCAGCAGAGATCCCCTGACTTCTTTTTCTTTGAAGGTTGAGGCAGAATGTGGCTAAGCTGTTCCCCAAACCTAAATACACTTTTCCTCGGGCACGCTGCTAGACGTTAGTTCCCAGCCTCTTCCAGTGACATGTTTCCAGGCAGAGTGATGTGTGTCCCAGCTGGAATAAAGCAGTTGAGAAGCAATTTCTCTCTACTCTCTCCTTGGGGGCCAGCTACATATGGAAGACTTCGAGTCCAAAGGGTCCCATGGAAGATTCTGATTGATTAGAATGCGAAGTCCACCCATGTTGATCCATTACATAAGAAATATGATTTCACTTACATGTGGCATCTAATGAGCAAAATAAAGTAACAAAATAGAAACGGATTCATAGATACAGAGAACAGACTGAAAGCTGTCGGAAGGGAGGGATGTTGGCAGGCTGGATGAAAAAGGTGAAGGGACTAAGCAAAACAAAACAAAGCAAAAGAACCCACCCTCATAGACACAGACAGCAGCATGGTGATTATCTGAGGTAAAGGGGGTGGGGGGAAGTAGAAGGGAATAAAGGGAAGATCAATGAAGACTGGACTTGGGGTGGTGAACAAACAATTCAATATGCAGATGATGTATTATGGAATTGTACACCTGAAACTTATATAGTTTCATTAACCAATGTCATCCCAATAAATTCAACAAAAAATAAGCCAACCTATGAAATGTGGGATCTAATTAATTCTCTCTTTCTCCTTGGGGATCCTGATGAGGCACCCACATTAGATCTTGTCATTTCCTCATCTATATTTCTTAACATCCCTTTCATGCTTTCCGTTTCCTTGTCTCTTTGGGCACATTCAGTATGATTCCTCCAGGTTCAGAATTGTTTGTTCATCTGTGTGTAGCCAGCTGTTTAGCCCACCATTTTAAATTTCTGTTGCTTATATATATTTTTAAAAGTTTTATTAGGTTCTTTTCTCAAGCCTTCCTAGTTATTTTTAGTAATTTCCTTTGTCTTTGCTCACATTTTATATAACATATTTTAGTTCTTTAAACAATTATTTTATATTTTTATATGATAATTCTAAGTTATAGTACTTTGGGGATCATATATCTTGTTTGTTTTGTTCATTTGCTTATTTTACTGATGCCTACTCATGGTAGGCTCTTTCCTTATATGTTTGATCATTTTTTAAATGTGAATTCATATTTAGCCAAATTTAATCTGAGTTCTCTGAGAGGTCAAGGTTGCCCTGCTTCCCTCCAAAGAGGATTTGTGTTTGCTTTCAACTAAAACCAAGAGATACTACCAACTTTGCTCTCTTTAATTCCTTGGTTTGAATTTTTCTGGCCATGAAGATTGTATAAACTCAATATCCACACCCCTGTGGGGGCAGGTTCATGGTTACCTGTACACAGAGAAGACAGTGTGGTTGTCATTATTATTCTCACAGACCTGTGGCAAAGACAGGCAGATTTCCTTGTTATCTCTATTTGCTGCAGGCAGAATATTTTTTCCTGGCTTGCTCTTCCTGTGTGTGTGTGTGTGTGTGTGTGTGTGTGTGTGTGTGTGTGAGAGAGAGAGAGAGAGAGAGAGAGAGAGAGAGAGAGAGGGAGTTGGTGAGGAGAGCGTTTCAAGTCCATGGATTAAGCTTTGCTCTGATTTCCACTTTCCTGCACTGCTAGCCAATAATTCCAAACTGTTTAATCCTTGTTAAGGGCATTCGATTATTAACTACCTGGACTTTATTTGCTCCCACCTGCCACTGAGTTCCTGTTTGCATGTTCGTTTCTGTTCTAAGGGATTTGGCTGGGCTCCAGTTTTTGTGAGCTCAGCAATGTTTTTTAATTTTGTTGTGATTTATCCAACATCCAGTCCTTTTGGAGTGGGCCTTTTTGGCTGGGGCTGGGGGCCGTTGTCAGAGTATCTAGTCCCCCTTCTTACCAGAAACAGAAGTCCCATAGCACGCTTTTCTCTTAACCCTACTCTCTAGTTAGCATGTGGGTAAAATCCAAACAGGTTTTCTGAAAACAACTGTGCACGGTTTTAGAAAGTCATTTTGCAAGGCTAAGACCATTTTCCTTCTTCTTTTTTGAAATATATCTTGTTTTTTTTTTTGGTCAGATTTTCCATTACCATTTTACACTTCATGAAAACTGGAACAATTGTACAATTGAAAGTACAATCCTGGAATCCAACAGCAATCCAGCCAATTCTAGGAAAACCCTGTGAGGTAGAAATTGAGTTCAGTGGCTAACAAGTAAGAGGTGATTAATTAGAAATATAGCATATATTTTGTAATTTCACTAAGGAAAGAGTCACTGTCCATGTGACTGGTTGAATTACAGACAGAAAACTTTAAAAATAACTGAACCAAGTGATTCAGAGTATACAGCATTAAGTCCTGTATTGGTGGAAGCAATTTTTACTATTTTATTTATTAAACACAACTCTATTTGAAAAAGGGAGATGGTGATGGATATGGTTTTGCTTTGGGTGCCAATTTCAGGCATAAAATCTTTTTAGTGACTGGTAAAGATGATGATAAAAATAATTCTATACAGTGGAAAATGTGGGTTTGTGTGCAGGTGCCGCACAGCTGCTAGTGGGTGCGTGAATTTGAATGCATACACATATGTGTGTGTGTGATTTAGTCCCTGCTGCAGGGTCATCTTGTAGGTGCTGCTATTGCATACAAATCTCACATTATCTGTCTCTGAAAAGATAATGGTAAACTGTTTATTCTTTGCTAATATTGCAGTGCTCTGTGATTATGTGCTCCATGTGATGTACAATGCGCACATCTTTATGGCAACGATGCAATAGCAGAAGAAAATGTTCCAAATAAAGCTTTCAGTGCAGCGTACACGGCCAGCCTTGCCAGACAACCCATATAATCTAGGAAGATCTGGAATCATTCCTGTTGAGAAGGGAGACTCAGACCCGCCCCAGGGTTTATCTCTGAAGACTCTCCCGACCAGTTATTACTCCTTGTCCCTCCTCCAACACTGTCCCTTAGTTTAGCTTGATGCTGGAGTCCTCTCCCCAGGGATGATCACTCATCCAAGGGGCTAGCAGTGCGGGCACAGCAACAAGAAGTTCTCAGACACTATTCAGGAACAGCCCAAGAACAATTTCATCCATTTCATGGATGAACCCTCTTCTCATTCCTAGGAAGCCCCAAAACAGTCCATCAGACATTTACACATTCTATATATTTCAGTGTGGGTGTCGCAAAGATGAGGCAAACTGAAGTTGTAATTCGGATTTGTTCTGAACTTTCGAGCTTCTTGTAGTTCACTGAACACATTATGGTATTTTCAGACCTCCCTGCCTTTGCACACGATGTCACGCTACCAAAGTAGCCGCTCATCTTTTCACTTAGGACACTTCTATTTATTCCTCAAAGTCCATCCTCCTCTAATAAAGTGTTCCCTGTTTCTGACAGGTAATTACTTCCTTCTCTCAATAAATCTTGTGTCTTGTTTATCTCTTACTGAAAGCATCCTAAATTTAAATTGTTATTAATTTATTGTTAATAATTACTAATTAATAGCTTGTCTTATCCACTAGACTATAGCCTCCTTGGTGGCATGGACTGTTTCTTATTCATCTTTTTACCCCCTGTCTCTATCACAGCATGTGTTTGGCATGTAGTACAGCTTCTCAAATAGTATTAAATTCTGCTACATGTGTTTACCAGCTATGGAAAGGGCTGCTCCAATCCTTAGACCTCTATTCTGTTCATACAAACCTCAATCATAACACAAATTGAAGGAAGCCCACAAGTGGCTCATTAATCTCATTAAACTATGAAATAGGCAGGCAGGCATTACTCATGGTCTTGGGTTGAAGTTAGAGGCCATTTCCATTAACCAGCTTGCCCACAAGCTCATGGCTTTCCAGGGGTCCTTTTACCCTAGAAGGGCCACAGATAATGGTTTCTAAAAAGGATCTAAAAGTCTAGATTATCTTCAACAGACAAGGTGAAATCTTCCTTGAGCTAACAGTTAGATAGATTTTTCTTGTTCTTCTTCTTTTTTTTTTATACCCTGGACCCCACTGCCTAAAATCCTCTGCGGTTAAGCTGCTGGTTGAGCAGACTCTTAAGATTTATGAGTATTTTGGTGTGTTATTGCTACAGACTTTTAAAGAGCAAATGATTTCCAACCAGTAACTGGAATCCCCAAAGGTAATATCCTCTGTGGATTCACAGCCTGTCAGATTCCTGGCCCTAGGGACTCAGTGTTTTGTTCTGCCTGGAAAGAAGCTGGGGAAGAGGTAACTTTATGCTTTAGAGAGTTTCCGGCTAAAATGATCTTCATTTGAAAGGAAGCAACTAGCTGTAATCGCTCAACAACTATTCTTTTTATTATGTTTTATATCTTTAGTTGTTTAGTTTTTCAGGTGGTTTTTCAAGTTCTGTTAAATTTTAGGGGAAATCAGGTATTAAGATGATGATAAGTAAGAAAGCAAAACCTTTTTTTAAAAACAAACCTACCTTTCTTCTTCCCTCCTTCCCTCTCTTCTTCCTTCCTTCCTTCCTCCCTCCCTCCCTTCCTTCCTTCCTTCCTTCCTTTTTGCAAAGGCCTTGGACACAAAGATAAATAATGCTGAGTGCTCTCAACTAGTGCACAGTATGGCAGGGAAGAGGTCAAATTAAGGGAAAGTCAGTGACGAGGTTGAGTGATGGCTTGAAGGATGGATTGGACACACAGAGAATGGGCACCTTAGCACATTTAGGGCATGGTCAAGGAAGACATTTGAGAGCTGTGACCCCCATGCCCTGTCATCTATCTCCAACAACGTATGCATTTCAGACCTGGTGGACCGGGTTCCGGGTAGGAGGGATAGCATGTGCAAAGGTTGCGCCGGCTCGGAAGAGACTCTCTCTCCCGGGAGTAAGGAATTAATTCATGCTATGAAATTAGCAGATTCTTTGGAAAGGAGGGAGCAGACATTACAAATGGTAACTGAAGCCAGAGAATAGGAAAGACGATTCTTAGACACAGATAGTGACTCTGGGGAGAGAAAGACCGGGAAGGCAGGCTGAAAAAGGAGAGCAAGAGAGCCACATTCGAGTATGAGCTCTGTGTAACAACCCAGCGCAGCAGTGGCCAGACTGGGACACGGTGACATATCAAGACTCAGTAAGTCACGGTCCCTTGAGTCTCTGGAGTCCAGGCCCTGGTCCAGCATTATACACACACCAATAGAAGACAGGTATGATGGCAAAGATGGTGGCAATGCCCCCAGTTGCTATGAGAACGTGTGTATCTCAGGGCCTGAGGGCAGGACAGAGACATTTTTAGCTCACGGATGAGAGTGAGAACGGCAGTAGGGATGGTAGCCAGACATTCTCTATCAGGATGTCCAATCTGCGGCCTGTGGGCCACGTGTAGCCCGGGATGGCTATGAATGCGGCCCAGCACAAAATCATAAATTTACTTAAAACATTATGAGATTTTTTTGTGATTACATGTCACAATGTATTTAATATGTGGCTCCAGACAACTCTTCTTATTCCAGTGTGGCCCAGAGATGCTAAAATGTTGGACACCCCTGGATGAAGCCCATTTCAAGATTCTAATAATACTATGCGATACTTCTCTCTCAGCCTCAAAGAAATTTTATTATTATCTGCTGGATTAAAAAGCTTTTTGAGATAATGAAATTGTGGGAAAATACTGGAAAAATCTCACTGATTTTTGTGACGTGTTTTTGGAGGCAATTAGTAGTCTTGATTGATGTTTCAGGGAAAAATGTTTTGCGGTGATGGGAACATTGTATTGTAGCAGGAATTGTTAAGACATTAAAATAAGTGAATTTAATTGGCATAAGTAAAGGAAATTGAAACAGGTAGTAGTGCTGAGACATAGGTTGACTCCTAAAACCTCCACAGGGCAAAAGAGCTTGTTTGCTCTGCCAAGTGGGATGTAGCAACTGGAGTCAATAAAGACTAACAGTGGGCTCTTATTTCTAAAGAAGAATCACCTGTCATCATCTGCTCCTCAGGCAGATGGAAGCATATGCTGCGTCACCTGGAGTCTAGAGACTTCCTAGAAAAATCGCTGACACAGTGTTTATACCAACCAAGGAACGGCCTTTCAGCCCACCTGGCTCGCCCGACATCCTCACTTATCCAGGGGTAGGGGCGACAGCGCTTATGGGGGATAATGGCATTACTGGCACTGGCAGTAGCTTTGCCATGACACGGGTGCTCCAAGGAGGAGAAATGAGCCTGGTGTCTAAGGCATACTAACCAAATAGTCTTCGCTATGCTAATTTTAATGTAATTTGTAATGTGCCTTCTGTTCTCATATAAGACCTCAAAGCAGATCATATCAAAACATTTATGAAAGCACAGTATCAGAATCTGTGATGTAGAACATAGAGTTGAGACAAACCTAAGGAAACTTACATCTTTTTGCTGGAGAGATGAGCAATAAACCACTTACAAAATTTAAACATTTTTATTTATTACTATTTATAAAATCAAAATGAAAGCTCAAAATAATAGTTTAAAACAGCAGCAGGAGAAATGACTTTCTTATGAATTCTGTAAAGGTCACACCCAGCAGACAAGAGCTATATTTATTTGTCTGGCATAGTGCTTTTTTTCCCCCTTTTCCTTGTTTTAATTAAATTGGGGTGCCTTTAGGCAAGATGAGTTCTTTCTAGTTTTCCCAATTACCCAATGCCTGCCTGGCTCCTGGAGGCATTGGGGTTGCATCTTCAAGCAAACGCCTTGTTCAGAGGGAAAAGAGAACATTTTGAGGTGAGAGAGCAAAAGAAGATATTAAGGCCAATATGGGAAATGTAACATTTGGACAGAGAGTTTTAGGGTGGATTAGGCAATAAATCCTCCTCTTCTAACTTCTAATTGTCACATCAATTAAAATACAGACACAGGGCCAGGCACTTTATTTGAAGATTCACTTTATTGTTTATATATTATTAGTCAGGCTAGGTTAGCTCATTCTCTAGTGAGAAGCACCTTGAAAGTCTCAGAGGCTTAAAACAACAAACATTCATTTCTCATTTCTGCTACATGCCTAGTATGGGTCACTTCTACTATGTGCCCCATTGTAGTCACACAGGGACCCTGGCTGACAGAAGGACGTAGGTCTTTGAACTGGGCATTTGGGCTGCGGTGGAATCCTTTTCCAGACCCTCAGTCTCCACACGGCCTCTTTCTTAAAAGTGGTTTTTCTGAGAACTCGCCTCCACCTTTCCAATTGCCCTTGTCCACTTTTTAGAAGAAACTGTATCTTTAACCCATTTTTCCTTTCTCCAGGGTGTAAAAAAAATCTCTGGAGCACTAAAAAGGAGGGACAACTTGGAAATGTATAGCGCCTGAGGGAGAAGGTTGGTAAAGAGGCTTTAACAAAGAAGGATTGTGGGGAGGTGGTTTCAGAATGAGGGTCAGACACCCATCTTCCTCCTCTCCTCTCTCCCATCCAGCTGTCTTTCCGTTTGCCAATTGCTTGATCGATCTATCTCATCTCTCTTAAATGTAGAATTCAGACCTGAGATGTTTGTCACAAGGACACTAACACATTGGGCTAAAATTTAAGAAGGGAGCCACACTTTTGGGCAGAACGCAAACTTGATTTGGCTGACGGGTTTGGCAGCAAAAGGCCGCCTCGTCCATTCAGGTATGTGGCAGACATTTTCTATGAATTGAACTAAACCTGCAGCACCAAGGCTTAAATGAAAATATATTCAGAGCACATACACAATATACAGCCTGGAAATCACACATCTTTTCACCATTAAACATGCGATAAACTCTTTAGTTGTAAACTTAAGAAATTAGGAGATCAAAAACTTAAAAAAAAAAGTCTTTGAGGGAGTGCACTAGCAAAAAAATATATTTAAAGACCTCTATCTAGGTTTCTTGGCATAGTAGGACTGGCCCCACTGCAGGCTGAGGGGGCAGGCCCCTAGGGAGTCTTAGGGGAAGGGAAAATGAAGAGGAGGGTTCAGAGAGTGTGAGGCAAAGGCAATGGGAGGAGTTGGGGAGGGCTAAGAGGTAAGGGTCACAAATGGTCCCTGGTGGCTCCTGCTGGGGTGAAGAGTGCTGGGCTGATATGCCTGTGAGCCCGGTCTATTTTCTGAGGCCAAGAGCTTGCGTTTGGTTGCCCAGGTGGCACCGTCCGCTGTCTCACCAAGGTCTGTGCTGTCACAGAGAGGACCAGAAAAGGTGACAGGTTTGTGCCTTAGCCAAAACCTGTCATCACTAGTATAAAAATAGCTCAAAGCTATTAGTATTCCAAAGTGTAAGGTCAGGGACATACCTGAGTAAGGAGAGTAGCCCTTAAAAACAGACCGGTGAAAAGCGCTTTGAAAACGATTGTTGAGGACAACAGTGGGGAGCCAGGTGCTTCCGTGGTGCACATGTCACCCTGCTCCACTCCCTCAAAGCTTTCTAGAAAGCCCAGCTCACCCCTGCTCCTTCAGGATCACTAGAAGGTGTGTCAAGGGGGTAATGACAGCAATACTGAGGGGAAGATGACATTCAAAGCGTTGTCCCTGCCCAGAGGTGGCTGCTCAAGGAATGCTCATATTTTTCTCATTTCTAGGGGGAAATATTTAGGTGGATATAATATGAACAAACAGTGATGAAGACTGTTTGGCAGGACATCGTTTCTTGTCTTTTTATTTTTTCAAAGGATAAATAATTAGAACATGTTAAGAACCATTGACAGCAACTTCGACTGCAAAGTAAAATTATAAAAATAAAACCAGCCCCAAGAGAAAAGGTGTTGTACCTTAATTAGAGGACTGGGAAGAGGAGAGGCAGGGCTCAACGTGCTCAGTCTGTGGTGGATTTCCGATCTGCTCTCCTATAGCCCACATCTGCAGGGCCCGAGGTGGGCAGGGCCATTCTTGGCTTCTGTTCTGCAGTTGGCAAAGCAGGGCTGGGGGCTGGGGGCTGGGGGCTGGGGACTGGGGGCTGGGGACGGAGCAGGGTTGGAGACGTCGGCTTGAGTCACTCAGACTAGGGCTCGGGCCTCAGCTCCAACATCACTGGGGACTCTTAACTGTAACAATTATTATTACTATCTTAACAGTGCTATCTTCAAACACATTTGTGGACTGCTAAAATGTGCCCAGCACACTGCTGAGCTTGTTATACCTTATGTAATCTTCCAAACGACCCTTATAAAATCAATTCTATTATAAGGAAACAGGCTTAAATAATGTGCCCAGTTTCCCATGGGTGGTATGTCAGGTTCCAGAAGTCACACTCAGATGCCCGGGCCATGCTGCCCTGGTCGTCTTCACTGTACGCTGGGAACAGCACGGATACCTGTACAGTAGGGTTGCGAGAATTCGACAAGCCAGTGGGTGCAAGCAGACTGCGTAGTGAATGCCATTTTGTTGCATTAACAGTAAATGCTGACGACCGCGAATGCCGACCAACAATACTCACTGCATATGCTTACTGCGTGCTCACCATCGTTCCGTGCGCCATTTGTGTATTTGCTCTTATCCTTCTAGCAGTCCATTAAGTAGGCACACCTGTTCTTCCCACTTTACAAATGAGAATATTAGGGCTTCAGATGGTTGCATAACTTGCCCAGGGTCACAGAGCTAAGCAGTGGTGAAGCTGGCATTTGTACCCAGGTTGTCTTGCTCGGAAACTCAAGCTCTGATTAAGCAACACTATCACTATTATCATCATCACTCTAATAGGAAGTATTAGGGTTCCCCAGAAAAACAGAATCACCAGGGTATACATACATATTTATACATACACGAGGGGGAGTCCGAAAAAATACCAGAATTCTCTTCTGGAGGGCAGGCCCCTTCTAGTACAGGCTTCCCCTGCTGGGCGAGTGTTCTAGGAAGCCATCTGTGTCAGTGGGCCAGCTGGCATTGTTATGAGAGGCTGTGTTCAGCTTGGGTGAATTTTTCTGAAACCTTTCAAGATATTTGACCATTTCATGATGGGTGATTTAAAAGTGCACCTGCCCATACCATGCTAAGTGTTTAGCAGTTTTTTACTAAAAACAACATGACCACCATGTCTCACCCTCCCTATTCTCCCAATCTCTCCCTGAGTGACTTTTTTTGTTTGTTTCCCCAGATGGAAAAAGTCCTCAAAGGGAAATGTTTTGCTGATGTGGGAAAGGTGAAACAAAGAACATCATAATCACTAAAAGACATCAAAATTGAAGAGCTTAAAAACTGTTTTGAGCATTGGAAAAAATGGCATTGGGGGGAATTGCCTCAAATGGAGAATACTTTGAAGGTGACTGACGTTTGAACTCGTAAGACTAAATAAACAATTTTTTATAAATAAATTTCAGATTTTTGGGGTCATCCCTTGTGTGTGTGTGTGTGCGTGTGTGTGTATGTGGTCTGTCTAGAAGGTATCCAGTCATGTAATATGAAAAATAGAGACATTTATTGAAGAACATACAAGATACAAGAAACATGGTACATAGGTCAACAATGCCTCAGTCCCCTTCAAAGTAGGTACCTCACACAGTTCTCCTAATCACCGTCAGCTGCCCCATCATATTTTACTGAATCTCATTGGTGGTCTGAAATCTCTGCCCTTTCAATGGTGATTTTAGTTGGGAAAAGCCAGAAGTGGCGGGGCACCAAATCTGGGCTGTAGGGGGGCTGAGTCGCCTGGGTGATTTGATGTTCCACCGAAAAACTCTGCATGAGACATGATGCAAAAATGGTTACATTATCGTGATGAAGCTGCCAATCACCAGTTACCCATAGATGAGGACTTCTGAATCATCCAAATAGTTTCCATGGAGGAATTTCATGCTTAATGCAAACTTTGATGCAGATTCATTGCTCTACTCACTCATTTTGAATGCGACATCCACACACTACACATGCTCACTCAAAGTCATCCAGTACTCCACTGACTAGTACAGTGAAGTCTTCATTGTTCACACATGCACATTTCAGTCCACTCTCTTTGGCTGACAGGTTACATCGATATAGTGCAAACTGTTCTTGTTATATTAACAATGGCTGGACTTTATCTGGACAGACCTCGTGTGTGTGTGTGTGTGTGTGTGTGTGTGTGTGTGTGTGTGTGAATTGGCTCATGCAGTTATGGAGACTGGCAAGTCCCAAGATCTGCAGGGTGAGCTGACAAGCTGGAGCCAGTGGTGTAGTTTCAGTAGGAATGCTGGCAGGCTCAAGCCCTAGGAAAAGCTTGTGTCACAGGTCAAGAAAATGTCCCACTTCAGATGCTGTCAGGCAGAAAAGAATTCTCTATTATTAGGGGGAGGGTCAGCCCTTTTGTTCTATTCAGGTCTTCAACTAATCAGATGGGACCCACCCCACATTAGGGAGAACAATCCATTTTATTTACTCAGTCACATAGTTAAATGTTAACCTCATCCAAGAATACCCTCACAGAAATACCCAGAATAATATTTGATCAAGTGTCTGGGCAATGCTGTGGTGCTGTCAAGTTAACACTTAAAATTAACCATCACTAATTCACCCTTGTGATCTTGGCACTCATATGCATATCCTTAAACCATAATTAATCTCTAAATGAAGACAATAATGAGATCATAATTCCTCCTAATTCTATTCTTTGGTTCATTCAACTTTTTCCTTTAATAAAGAAGTATGGTGCTCTTGTGACATAGCTTTATTACATAATATAATTATTTATATTAAGTGCTGGTTTGCCCTACAATTCTGCCTGCTCCTCTACAGCAAGAACGCAGTCTTTTTTTTTTTTTTTACCTTTGATTCCCACCACTTCACACAGTAAATGCATGTAAACATAAATGAAGCCTGCTTGTATATCAGATACTGCAGTGATGGCAGAGTAAGACAGTCCCTTTTCAAGTAAATTAAAAATGGGATGGAGACAATGCCATATGAGCAAATAGTGAAATTGTGGCCATGGTGCAGTAATAGAGCCATGGTCAGTGTTTTGTGAGACAAGGAAGCCCTTTACCCGACTGAGGTTGGGCTGAAATCTGGGATGGAGTGGGCCATGACATGCAGGGGTAACCTCCAGAGGAGGTAACAGAGAAGGTATGTTTTGAATATGAACATATGAACAAAAAGTTTTCTGGGTAAGAAAGACCTAAAGTATAACCAAAGGAAAAATCTAGAAAAAGCCCTAGGAGAGATGGTGAGGGGTTTTGTATAAGTACTGAAGGGCTGTGCTTAATTTTTTCCTTCATGGAGATCTGCTGAGAGATTTTAAGCAGGTCAGAGGTATGACCCGATTTGCATCTTAGAAAGCTCTCTCTTGCTGCACAGTGGGTGATGGGTCAATTGGATAGAGTGAGTCTGGAGACTGGGGACCATTTAGGGGAGCATTGCTGGAAACAGGCAGTGATGACAGGAATCTAAACCGAGCTCATCTTGGGGCTTAGTCAGAGGAGGCCCTGATGGACACTGTGAGAGCTGGGTCCTTCCCTCGGCCCCTCCTGCAGTGTCTGCATAGCAACTCCATTTGTAAGAGGAAGGAGTAATACCATTAGCAATTGCACATTGGGTTGGGAGGTTCAACTCCTCCAGCAGGCATTTGATAAAGAAACAAAATAAAGGAAGACTGATAGGAGCAAAGACCGAACAAATAGACTAGTGACTACCAGGTACCTCCTCCCTGTCTCCTGGAGATAAGTTTAATGAAGGAGCCACTATCAGGTGTGCCCAGGGAAGGATGTGGCGTGATGATGTGACAAATGTACAAGGATTCTATCTGCAGGGCTGTTATCTCAGTCAACTCTTGTCTAAAGGATGCAAGAAAATGGTTGCCGGGAAAAACTTAAGAAGGAGGATATCACTCTAAGTGAAATGAAGCATTGTTCTGTTCACATTATTTTTATGGCTGTTGAGCAGGAGTAACTAGTAAAGTATAATAGAAACAGGAAAAGTTGTTAAGAACTTGTAGCCTAAGTAATACATGTCTTAACATGACCTGTTCCAGGCCGTGGAAATAATTCTCTTTGTGTCATCTAATTACTAGTGCCATTTCCTCATGTGGACATGATGGAAGTTTCTCTGGAGAGCAATAAGACATTTTCCTGTGACTTTGGGTGTAACAAAACACCCAAAACTTTGGGTAGGCCCCTACCGCCTACCCTGACACCTATTTGGAGTAATGCTGGAGGGAAAATGACACTGGGGTAAAATGTAAGAGGCACCATCTCGGGGTTGCTTCCAGTGTGGAGGGTTAGTACTGCAAAGCTCATTCACAGGATGACTAAGCTGTGGAGGAAAGCTGAAAATGGTTATCAGGAAGTCCAGGTTGAAAAAAGAAACAGCCTTAAGAGGAAAAGCATTTCCTCTCTCTACCTGTATTTTCTGGCATAGTGAATGGCACTTCTATCTACCTAGGTACCCAAACCTGGAATCCCAGGTAACCCTAGATTCTTCACTGTGTTAGTTAGGATACATTAGGCTATGCTGCAGTAACAAATGACTCCAAAGTCTCTGTGGCTTTCAACAGCCAATATTTATTTTATTTTTCATTCACGCTGCATGTGATATGTAGTTGGCTGAGTCTGTGGGCTAAATGGCCTTCCTCTGGACCCAGGCTGATCAAGCCACTCACTCTGGAATATTGCTTGTCTTATGGCAGAGAGAAAAGAGAGCATGGTGATCACACATAAAGCTTCTGCCGGAAGTGATGCAAATTACTTTTGCTCACATCTTATTGACCAAAGCCTGATGTAAGTGAGCTAGGGAAGTGTAATCCTTCCCAGAGAAGGGAAGCAGATATTTCTGTCTGTAAAGGTATGGTGTCTGAATCCACAGAGGACAGAGTTCAAACCAAAGCTCTTTCACTTTCTAGCAATGTACAGTGTGCTGTTAATTTCCTGTCGTGTGTTGGATATCTGGGACCCCAACATAACCTTTATGTTTAGGACAGACACTTTGACTATACCTAATGTGCAAAGTATGTGCTCAGTTGAATGAAAACATAATTTAGTGCAAGTCAGACTCCCAAGTGGTAAGATTTGGTTGTGGGCAGGCCTCTTCCTTGACCCCTCCCCATTGACAATTTTAGGTTATTTTTACTCCTTCAATCATTGCTCAAGTTCCACTAAAGCCTGCGTCATCAGATATTACTACCCAATACTCTCCCTTCTCCATTTCACCTAGGGACAGTTGAGTTGTTCTCTCTTATTTGTTAAAGACGGGCGACTGGCCTCTCCCTTTTCCCTTCTTCCCTACCACCCCTATCGTCATTACTGGGAACTTCAACACTTGTGTAGGTAATCACAGTCAACACCGAGGCTGTTTGGTTCCTTTATGTCCTTACGTCTCATGATGCTTTCCTCCAGCCATTTCAGCTGTCTTTCCTTCGGTCATCTGTTAGACTTCCTAATAGCCAATAATTACTGCACCTCCGAAAGCCTCTATTGCAAGGTAGACTATGTAACCACATAGAAATTTTAGTTCTTTAATATGATCTTTTCTTCTTTTTTTCCTTTTAATTCAAACTGGCCTCATCCCGCATCCTGACTCGCCTACCTCTTTCTCCCTTGCATGTCCACTCCTTTAAGTATTACACCCTTGGGACAATGAGGCTCCGATCAGCATCAAATAATCTTAGGAACAAAGCCTCAAGTCTACTGACCACAGAGACAGAGTTTCAGTCAAACCAGAGATAATATCTAGGCCTCAGTTGTGTTTCAGAAAACACAGTGAAACAGTGAAAATCAGACAATACAACACCATGCCTGACATCAGAACCAGATGTGCTAATCAACTACCACCTACCATAGTGCCGACCAATCAGCAGAGACCATGACTCTGAACTCCCTTAGTCACCATGATTAATGGTTTTTTCCCTATGTAACCCATCCTCTGGAAGCCATCAGAGAGCCATGTCTTTGAGCACTAGCTCACCTATGTCCAGACCAGGGCCATTTCCTGAACTAACAAATCCTTACTGTCTTTGCTGCAAACTCCTTTTTGTACCTTATTGGGCTTTGATGCATGCAGGCAAGTGGACTCCTTTAGTCTGGTAACAATTTTGGCACCTAATATGGAGCCTTCCTTTTGCCTATAAATTCATGGACCACTGGCCCAGGGCTTGCCACCAGGTCCCTGCCTAGCAGTTCCCAGACCTGTTGTCTTGCAGGTGGAGGCTGTAAGTTCGTCCATGAGAGGGCGCCCCTAGCTTATGGCAGCTTTCTTTGCATCACAAGAAAAAACAAATTGAAAAGGCCTAGTTTGGAATTTCCTCTGGTTTTGGATATTGAAGATGTCTTATGGTGAGGTTTTGCAGGTGACAACTCCAGGAAAATCCAAGTGGAACAGGGAAGAAAATGGTTCCAGAGAAATTTTAGTTTGTCTGATCTAATCCCCTTCTCTTGGACTTGAGGAAACTCAGCAGGAATCAAGAAGGAGAAATCTTGCTTATCGGTTTGCTTGAGGCTGTATTTGTTATCTGTAATGTCTGTGCCTCATCTGTGGCTAAGTGGCCCAGCTCTGACCAGGCTTTAGCACACCTCCAAGGAGTGGGCAGCCGAGGCTCTGCGCAGCCCCTCCTGCTGTCTGGTCTGTTGTGCCCGACTTGTTGCTGGCCAAACTTTAGAAAGATATAACAGCTGCTGAATTGTTAGACCTTATAACTGCTTGTCCCCCGTTTTGTTCTTTTGTGTGAAAAAAAATCCTAGGACTCATTTAAAATTGATTGAGATGAAAACAAATAATTACTTTGATTAACAAAGACCTTAATTAATAGCATGAGTAATTCCATCTCTGTCCCCTAATGTAGCTCTTTGGGCTGTATCTTACAGAACTAGAGTATATTTAGCTACAAACTTATGAAAGAAAAATAAACATGGGCTAAATAAAACAGATAGAGGCTTAGTAGAGCACCACCAAAGGCTTTACAGGGGCCAAACTGACCCACTTTTAGCCCCCTAAGATTAAAGGGCCCCAAGCAAGTCTGTTCTATTTACCCCAGTGTGGGGAAATTTACAAGACTGGAAGTGTTAGTGGCAGTGGCACCAGGTGTTAGTTAGACCTTGGTTCTGCAACCTTGGTACTTGAGCTCTTGCTAAGAAAGAATTTAGAGCCAAGACTCAACCTATAAGAGAAACTTTATTTTGAAATTCACTGAGGTAGAAAAAGTGAACCATAGAAGAAATATCAGGAAATGAGCTGCAGAGGCAAAAGAAAGGCCCTTGGAGCTTAGGAGAAAGAAAGAGACAAAGAAGAAAGAAAACACACCTTGAGGAAAGAATAAGAAGAAAGATTTAGGAACATTCCAGGGAGAGAGAGGGTGCGCCCAGGGAAAAGAAGGGATTAGGGAAAGACATGGGTATTAGAGACGCACTGGGTCCTTGTACCAAGGACTTTTATCTGGGGAGAATTGCAATAGAACATTCATCAGCTTTCCAGGTGTACCTCCTCGTGGTCCCCACTGATTGCTCAGTGCCAGGGTGTCACTCTGTTTGATTTTGCTGCTTCTCTGGGCCTCGAGCTAAGACACACCTGAAGCCTAGATGTCATCTTCCAGGGGTTAATGCTAAAGGGAGGGGTCATGCCAGAACTTACAGTTTTGCCCCTTGATAAGCACTCAGGGTTCAACACGTGGCCTACCCTTCCGTCCTTGCTCATGCCTATCTACATGGCTACAACAGAAGGAAGAGATTACAATGAGAAAGCTGACAAGCCATCACTTGGGACATCAGGCTGGTTAAATCAAGTTAAAGGTTAATAACAGGGCCAGGGTCCCTTCGCTTAACCCTTTGCTCAGAACTCAAAGCTGTTTTACTTAAGAGTAGGCAAAATGATCAGGGGATAGAAAAGAGAAATTTCCAGAGCCGAGATGGGAATTCCTGAACTGTGGTACAAGAATCCATTGGTGGCCCTGGCCAGTGGGGCTCCGTTGGTGGGAGTGTTGTTCCATAGCCAAAATGTTGTGTGTTTGATTCCCAGTCAGGGCACATACCTAGGTTGTGGGTTCCCTGGTCCTGGCATGGTCTGGACGTGTACAGGAGGGAACCAATTGGTGTTTCTCTCTCACATCAGCGTTTCTCCCTCTCCCTTTCTCTTCTCTAAAAGCAATGAAAATATGTCTTTGGGTGAGGATAAAAAAATTTTTTTTAAAAAGAACTTATTGGTGAAGCTCTGACTCAATTAGACTAAAGAATATGGAAATGTAAAGATTGATAAGATTAGGAAAATTGGAATGTTTAAATGGGCTTTATGTTGCAGTTACATGAACTTTAATTAATTACATTTCTCACCTGATTGTATTGTGGAAATAGACATTGTGTCTCGTTGGGGAATTGGGACATGTAGATTGTCAGTTCTTTCTTTTGGTTATCAGAGAAAAAGACTCTAGAAGTTCTTCGCACTCTCTTGTGTCCAAGGAATTGTTTAATAGTGCCAGAAATATTTATTGTTTGTACCAGCTGAAACCTGACAAGATGTTCAAAAGGATTTAATAATGCTTTTATCAGAAATAGGCCAAATTAAAAACTATTGTTAGAGCCTAAAAAGAAAAAAAAGGACTTGGAGGGAAAGAAACATTCCAAAAAATGCGTGGATGGATTTGTCAATCCTTTGCCAATATTTAGGTGGCAACCCAATTCTTGAGGTATTAAAAACAACTCTCCTTATTTTGGAAATGAGGTCTTTACAAGGCCAGATGTGTGGCTCCAGAAACAACTCAAAGCCCACCAAATATTTTTACCTTCCCCAAACCTCCACTATTCATCTCAAAAAGCTTATAAGTGATTTGTTTTGTGAAATCAAAGTCCTTCTAGGAGAAGCTTGCATTTCTTTCCCTGTATCTCTGAAATGTAATACCTGGTCTTCTGTAAGAACTCTTACCTGGGCCATCTTTTAAAATGCAAGTTTAACGGGGGTGATTTTTATTAAAAAACAAACAAACAAACAAACAAACAAACACCTTAGTCATCTGAGCAGATCAGTTTAACTTATTCTAGCTATCCCTTTCTAAATTAGTGAGTTTGCTTTATGGGGCCTATGTGATGGCTAAAAGATCTCTGTATCTGCCTGTCTGTATGTTCATGTGTGTTGTTGTATTGCTGGTGGTGAAATGTTACCAGAATGTTACCAGCAATTGGACCTTGGTTCAGTAACCTCGGTACTTGAGTTTCAGCTAAGAAAGAATTCAAAGTCAAGACTCAAATACAAACAAAAGTTTATTTAGAAAGTTGCAAAGGTAGAAGAGGTGAGCCATGGAAGAAGTGAGCCAGCTGGGCTGCTTGGGGTCAGGAAAGAAGTTACAGAGGCAAATGAAGGGCCGTTGGAATGTAGGAGGAAGAAAGCAAGGCTATATACACAAGGGGAATGGAGAGGAGAAAGTCCCAGGCATGCTCCTGAGAGTGGACCTGAGAAAGGGGTACGAAAAGGCACAGACTCGTGATCATGAGGGAGAGAGAGAGAGACCCCAAAAAAAAAAAAAAAGAAAAAAGAAAAAAAGGAGAGGGAATGAGAACACACAAGAGAGATAACAAGTGCTGAGTCTTTCATCCTGAGGGATTTTACCTGTTCTCTGAAGGTGGGGATCTTAGGGGAGGTTCCAGAGGAGGATCTCAAGAGAATGTTCATTAGCCTTCCAGGTGAGTCCTTTCAAGGTCATGGTCTCCACTGATTGCTTTGAGCCAGGGCGAGGAGTCATTAATCATCACAGCTGGTCCTAATGTCAACTATGGCATCACCCCACCTGGTCTTCCTGCTTTTTTGGGTCTGGGGCTTAAACATAATTGAGGCCTAGATGTTATCTCTAGTTTGACCGAAACTCTGTTTCTGTGGTCAACAGGTCTGAGGCTTTGTTTATAAGATTCTTTGATGCCGGTCAGCACTTCATTTCCTTGTGGGCTTAATGCTTAAGGGTATGGTTGTGCAAGGGCTTATATGGGAGTCCTATAAGGGAATCATTATAGGGGAGCCCTCTGTCTTCCTTGTTTCTCCTCTAAGGGGGCCTATCACATGACTAACAACATACTAGGGGATGAAAGGTCAGGGGAGGGTCCAAACTGCATGACCAGCAATGTGAAAGGTCAGGGGGTTTAAACTGCATAACCAGCGATATGCTGGAGGTAGAAAGGGCACCGTAGGGACGAGGTCCTTGTTTTTCCAGTTTTGTCCTTGCTAGGTACTCAAAGCTTTCCACTCTGGTGATAATCCACACCAGGTCCATTGTTCCTACTCTGCTCATGCCTGTCTAACTCCCTGCTATAGTATTTTCTACCTCTGGATAACATTGTTAATTTTTTAAAAAGGACCTCAAAAAATTGTCTTAAACAAACAAGTGTTTATATGAGAATTTTCAAAAAAAAAACAGACACTAGCCCAAATGCTTTTCAGAATCATGTGATCTGGGAAAAGATTTGATATTAAAACTGGTTTGTATTTGGTTTGGATAAATATATATATATTTTAAATAATCAACTGAAATAATACTTTTATTCTAACTGGATTTATTAGTTAAATAATTTCATGTTATCTCTCTTGTAAATTTGTCAGCAAGAAACTTGGTATAATGAAATTTTCATAAGTAATATAAACTTAATTGTTAGGAGTGAGTAAATTAAATAAATGTAAATGGGATAGAAAATTTTTTTTAGGTTAACTCTAGCAATAATTATATTGTAATTAAATAGTTTTATAAATCTCTTTGGTAACTTGAAACTTTAATGTTTTGCTAGCTAAATTAAATAATGAATATTTATTAAATGTCCAGGCTATTTCCAAATAAGATAAAATGATGAAACAATTACTGAACATAGGTTTATCTACTTTCTGCTTATTATAAAGAAACTAAAGATATTTGGGTTTATTTGTAAACATGTCTTATACCAATTAAAGTTGTGCTATGAGGAAATATATATACATATTTAGAGATTATTAACTGTGTTCATAAATGTATCATATCATTCTAAATAATACTAATTGCTTACTTTTTAGTTGTCACTAGAAATTGAGGCTCCTAAGAGTTAAGATTTCTAATTAAGATGGAAAGAAACTGTATGTTTTTATTAATACATGGTATTGTCCTAAAATAAGATTAGTTATTTCTGAATGAGAAGAAGAGGCAAACCAAGAGGACTAAGAAAGTTGTAGAAAATATGTAAGAAAAAAAAATCTTGAAGAGAATTTATATATGGTTAAACTGAATAAGACTGAAATTTAATTAAGCAAATGAATTTAGATAACAAAAATAAGTAAATGTAGAATAAGAGTTTTGTTCTTTTTTACTCTGTTAAAAAAGAAGAAGTTTTAAAAATTTATTCTATTCCAGATAAGATATTATAGAAGTTTTTCTACCTAGAAAGCAAAGATCTTATGTTTTATTAAAATAGTTCTCTATTGTCTTGATTAGGTCCTTGATTACTTGAAACAATTTTCTAAATCCTAAAAACTGAAGGTTTGCTAACCTGCAGTTTTATTTGATACATTTTTATTGTTACTTTGGGTAAATAAATACTTTAACATTGTTTAATGATGATATATAATCCTTTTGGCCAGGTGTGTTTGACAATTTCCTAGGGTTCAAATTTTAACAGAAGACTTTTTTCTTAACCTAGAAAGGGCTTTGGGTTTTTCCAATGGGCCCCTGGAGCACCTTAAGGGATATTTTTTTTCTCTACTTGCAAGGGAGAGGTTTTGAACTAATTAGGTCTATTTGATATTCTTGAATTGCACAGGAAGCTTTGTCATCTAAGAAAATAGTTGTGTTGTATTTCTATGTATATATTCTTATTATTAAATGAATATTATACAGGGTGGAGCAAAAGTCAGTTTACGGTTGTCAGTACACAAAACAATTTATTCTTATATTATTATTTATTAATATTATATTTTCCATACAAACAACTGTAAACCTACTTTTGTTCTACCCTCTATATTGGAGATTATATAAACACCTCCAGGAGCCTGTGAAGTCTGAATCAATACTCATTTGTAATTCTTCTTATCTTAAAATGTTATGTTATAGAAAAGCAAAGTTCTTTGTCAATGACATTATAATCAGATCTGTAATCATGTCATTTTAAGTTTCGTCATTTGCAGGCAGTCATTGTTTTACTATGATACTTTGGCAAGTATGTTTCACCTTTGGAAAGATCTTTGAAAAGGACTTTGACTTTTTCTAAAAGAGTATTCCGAGACTAAATTTTCAGATCATACCTTTAAACTAAATGAAGATTTATAAAGCTTTAAGGAATAACTAGATTCACAAACTGCTGTCAAAGTATCAAGATAGACAAGAATTAATTATAAGGGACTGGATGGACTTAAGATAATTTTTATTACTTTTTATTGGAAATATTGCTAATTTTTAACCTTTTTCTCCCAAATATGAGGAAATTTGTTTTCTCTTAAACTACCTGTGACTTAGAGCAATTTGGTAAATTATACCTTTGTAAGCAATATTGAATCATTTATATTTTTCTCCCCGCTTGATCCCTCTAGAAGTCTGGAGACTCTGAATGAGTAAGTATTATTATTTACATGGCAATGTGGTTGTTTGCATAAATTCAATGGGAATATGTTCTTTTTATAATAGGACATAATTGGACATTGGTTTATTCCCAAGACTGAGACTAGAATGGTCTGTTTGAGAGAGACATGCCTAGACTCTGGATGTCACCAAAAAGCTTTCAGGAATTAAGAATGGCTTTGGCAACCAATCAAAGCCCTTTGGAGGAACAGCCTGATACTTTACTTACAAGTTCACAGTTGTCTTTCCAGGTGAAAAACGAAGGTGTCTTTCACGGGAGATGGAAAAGGAAAAGCCTCAAGATATTTGAGGGAACCTCAGGAACCTGAGGAATTCATCCAAATCGATTGGAATTACACACAAATGCTGTTGACACCTCTGCGGCTTGGCCTCTTAGATCTGAGAGGCTAATTAAAGTTGAATCTCGAGGTTTCTTATGAAATTTCAACAAAGCAGGTTTAAAAGAGCCTATATAATCGATTATTATTCTTGTTGTACTTATGCAAATAACAGGCCAAATTTATTGAAATTAGACTTATACTATAGTCTTAACTTGGCTATGTTTAATAAAATGAGGGTGATTTTAGATAGAAAAATTGTTTCAATAGAAACCATAATGGTCAATTGTGGATATTAGATTTTTTAGATTAATTGTCTTTAGAATCTTATTTTTTGCTTGTGGACTGAACTGAACCCTGAATTTTCCTAATGAAACTGGCTGCAACCCTGTGAACTAGTATTTTATTTTTCTCTTGTTTTTTGCCTTGGAATCGTTGAGAACTAAAACTGGTCTTTGTACGTTTGTTTGTTTGTTTTTGTAGCTTTGCAATCACAGACCCCAGATAAATGACATAGTGTAAACTTCAGAGAAATTATCGTAACAGCTCATGCGTGGACGGCTTAGGTGACCTATGTCATGTAAACCGCACAGAGAGAGTTGGCTTGAGCTTGTGTCAGAATGTTCATTGGGGACGTTTAGGCTGTGGTCCAGGAGAACCTGTCGGACTGTCACTGCTTGCCCTCATTCCAGCAAAAATGAAGGTCTGAACCTTCCATCTGCAGGTCTTCCCAAACGGTGGTGTTAAAGGCTCAAAGGCTAACTCTAGTTGGCTCCGATTATTACTTAGGATTCCTGGCCTAAGGCTGCTTCTATAATTGCTGTGGTTCCTGCTTCTAAATTGAACCCCTAGAATAACCCCTTTAAAACTCAGAGACCACCGAGGGAGAAATGGCTGTGTGAGATTGTAAGAGCCAGGTAATAGGGGCATAATAGGCAGACAAATTTGTCTGCATCTGATGAGCGAACCCTCCCTTGTGATTGAACCTGGACCCAGTTGCCCTGTATTCCTCAAGACTGAGGAATGATCAATAGAAAAGGGTGAAACTGTAACTGTGTAGAAACTTCATTTCTTTAGTATGATCTTCTCTCCTTTCTTTTTGTTTGATTCAAACTGGCCTCACCCAGCACGCCGACTCACCTGCCTCTCTCCCTTGCCTGTGCACTCCCTTAACCATTAAGCCCACAGGACAGCGAGGTTCTGATCAGCATCAAGTGTTCATAGGAACAAAGCCTCAGGTCTATTAACCACAGAGACATAGTTTCAATCAAATTGTTACAGAAAAAATGAAGCGACCAGACACTGAGGGGTTAGGAGCACGATCTTTATTTACGTGCACGGGCCCAGAGGAGACAAACTCCAAATTCTGAGCCCAGAACAATAGCCCCGCATTCCTTTTATGCTGGGCTAAGCAGGGGAGGGTATTGGGAGGTGAGGTATAGATTTGGCACGAAGGGGCTTACAGAGGTGGGAGATAAGCATTTACAGCATTAGTCAGGGCAAATGGTGTCTCAACATCTACAGCATTAGTCAGGGCAAATAGCATTTCATCTTTGGTATCAGCCTTGATTTCCTCTACAAAATGACAGGGAACATCTAGGCCTCAGTTATGTTTCAACTCCAGGCCCAGAAAAGCAGCAAAACAAGACGAAGGGGCGCCATATCTGACATGAGGACCAGGTCCACCAATCAACTATCCCCTACCCTAGTGCCACCCAATCAGCAGACACCATGACCCTAATCGGTCACCATGATGAATGATCTTTGGGTGGTATAACCTATCCCCGGGAAGCCATCAGGGAGCCAGGTATTTGTGCATTAGTTCAACTGTCTCCGGGTACGGGCTTCCTAAAGAGAAACTCTTGCTTTCTTTGCTGCAAACTCCTGTTTGTGTATTATTGGACTCTGATGCACATAGACAAATAGGCCCCTTTAGTCTGGTAACAACTCTAAGATCACTCTCTCATCACCAACCCTACCTTTCCATCTCTTTTATCACAAGTACAATAATTCTTTCACTACACTGGGCCCTTCAATCGATTTGTTCACGCTATTTGCTCACTATCCATCTCTCCACATGTCATGATAGTCTCCCATACCCAGCCTAGACACCTCCCTGCAGTAAAAGCCAAATTGTGGTGTTAAGGGCACAGTCCTCCGGACTGCCAGGTCGACCTAAGACTCTGCATCAACCGCAAGTTTGGGCATGTATTAGTCTCCTAGCCCTGCTGTAATATAACACCACAGACTGGGTGGCTTAAACAACAGAAACTTATTGTCTCGCAACTGTGGAGGACAGAAGTCCAGGAGAAAGGTGTTGGAAAGGTTGGGTTATTCTGGGGACTATGCGGAAGGATCTGTTCCATGTCTCTGCCCTAACATCTAGTGTGTTTTGCTGACAATTTTTGACATTACTCTGCCTTTATCTTCATATGACATCCTCCCTGTGTGTGTCTGTGTCCGAATTGCCCTTTTGATATGGACACCAGTCACACTGGATGAGGGCTCCAACCTACTCCAGTATAACCTTACCTTAGCTAATTGTATCTGCAATGACCTGATTCCCAAATAAGGGGTTGAGGGTCAAGACTTAAACATACAAATTTTGGACTGATACAATTTAAACCATAACAGAGGACTTTCTAAAACCACCACGTTTTGATAATTTGCTAGTAAGACTCACAAAACCCACAGAAAGCAATTATGTTCATGGTTATATTTACTACGAGGAATGGATATATTAAAATTAGCCAGGGGAAGAGACTTACGCATGGGTCAGAGCCTGAGAAAGTTCCAAACACAAAGTTCTTATGGTTTCAGGATGGGTTATCCTCTCAGCATGGATGGATAACAATGCGCACTAAGTATAACCAAGGCGAGAAGTTCATCCCCGCTTTGGTGTTTAGAGTTCTTTGTTAAAGCTTTATTCTGCAGGAAATGTCAGTTGATTACCTGCATGGTTAAACTGTGCCTAGACATTAACTGATACCATGTGACTCAAAGAACCTGCTCTGTAAACATAGTTGGCTTTTCTGCAGTGGCCAACCCCTGCTGCCATGGATGTGACCAGTCCCACCCTGAGCTATCTTGTTTCCTGCAAACTATTAGGTGTGGTCAATTGTCCCACTGTGAATAACAAAAGGCGTTTATCACTAAGGAGGGCTCCCAGGGCTTGGAGAGTACTTCACAGTTGCCCGAAGAAAGGCCTGACCTCTCTTTCGGTGAGGCCAAATTCCTTATTAGGGAACACCCATCCTTCTCTGCCTACTGCCCTCTTTCAACTCTTCTCATTAAACCCTGGCCTAGTAAAACCCAAATTCTCCTACTCTGTGCCTGCACTCAGGCAGCTGAACCCCGCTGGGGAGCATCTCCAGACAGCGTAGACTGGTCTCACTTCATGACCACACGTCTCAGTGGGTACCCTGCTCTTCCTAGTACAACTCCTTCACCTCTCTGAGCTTGTAACTAAACTTTTCTCTACAGACACTTTTCTCTACATGCCCCATTTCTTCAAACCTCTTTCTCAGATGATAAATATTTTATTCTTCTTTGGAAATAGTGGTTACACCAAGAGTGACCTCATCTTTTCTTCACCAAATCCATCAGCCTTTGAGCTTCTTTACTCAGCATACTCTACCCCATCATGCAATAAACCCATCCAGTTCCATGGCTTTAAATACTGTCTTTACCTCAGCAACTCCCAAACGCCCTGACTTTCCTTCTAAATTCTTGATTCATGTACAGTAACCACTCCTCCCTTATCCAGTTTTGCTTTGTGTGGTTTTAGTTACCTATGGTCAACCATTGTGTGGAAATATAAAATGGAAAATTCTAGACATAAGCGATTCCTAGTTTTAAATTGAACACCATTCTGAGTACAATGATGAAATCTTGTACTGTTCCACCCAGATGGGAATCATCCCTTTGTCCAGTGTGTCCACACTGTTTATGCTCCCTGCCCGCTAGTCCTCTTAGCCCCCTCAGTTATCGGATCAACTGTCAGGGTATCGCAGTGCTTGTGGTCAGGTAAGCCTTATTTTACTTAATAATGGACCCAAAACACAAGAGGAGTGATACTGGCAACTCAGATATGCCGAAGAGAAGCCTTTGTGAAGTGCTCCTTTAATGAAAGGGTAAATAAGGTATTTTGAAGAGAGACCACATTCACATAACTTTCAGTATATTGTTTTATTGTTCTATTTTATTATTAGTTATTGTTAATTGCTTCCTGGGCCTAATTTATAAATTAAACTTTATTTTAGGTATATATGTATAGGAAAAAAGCATAGTATAGTTGACCTTTGAACAATGTGGGGTTAGGTAGCACCAGCCACCCTTGCATAGAATATAACTGAAGACAGCCCTCCACATAATGCATATTCCCAAACTCAAGTGGAAAATACAGTGGACTCCTTAACAACATGGATTCGAACTGCACAGGTCCAATTACATGCAGTTCTAGTTAATTATCAAAACTGAAGTAGGGGTTTTGAGAAATCCTGCATTTGTAGCCAAGTTGCACAGGGTGCAAGTAGCCTGGGGACTTAAGACCTGTGACTGATGTCTGAAGTGCAACAAATCTTGTAGGACTGGGCCCTTAACTTGAGGGGTCTGTGCTAACTCCAGGCAGTTAGTGTCAGAATTGAAGGACTTGATTCATAACTTGTGAGATCTGAGCTAAATCTAGGTAGTTAATGTCAATATTGAATTGAATTGTGGGATACCCATTTGGAGTCAGAGAATTGGAGAATTGGTTGGTGTTGGAATTATGTATTTGGTGTCAGAAAACACCACAGAAAGTGGGAATTAATTGGCTTAATGCAGTGAATAGCTGGCTTCTTACCACCAGACTTTCTCCAGAAAAAGGACACATTAGCTTGGTTTTGTCCTTCAGGTGACAGACAAAATGGTTTTGTAGCAGGTGTCTATGCTCCCCTTGAATTTGTTTTCCCTACTCAGTGATACAGCTATGGTGTTAGGGACCTTGTTCAACAATGCAGATGAGTATAAGGAAGCAAAGAGAAAATTAAGAACTCCATCTTTATGTCTACCCGTCTACAAACTAATGTTGTTGCTTCTCCTGGGCCATAGCAATAGGCTGCAACTATTGCACTGTCCCCCTTCAAATGCTACATTCTCTGCCCCCCACCCCCAGTTTTTCTCCATCCTGCAGACAGAGTGACTTTTCCAAAGATATGGTTAGAACAGCCAGTGACTTCTTGTTGTTCAAGGCTCTCTATGGTCCACTAAGTCTATTCTTCAACTTTGTCTTCCATGCTTCACCAGGGCACTGTGGTCCAGTCCCCTTGGTTTGTGTGATTAGGTGATTAATGTCTTTTCTTTTCACTAGAATCCACAAGGTTAGGGGTTTTGTTTATTTTTACTTACCATTTTATTTTTAGTGCCCTTCACAGTGCGTGGCAATTAATAGGTGTTTAATAAATACTTGTTTGAATGAATGAATAAGAAAAGAATGAATGGCTTTCAGGTCACAACTTGCTGATAGTAAGGTTAAGGCTCTTAGAAACATGCAAGTCAGAGCAAGTCAATGAGCTCTATTTCGCAGGTGAAAAGGAAAGAAATTTCTGTCATCACGTCAGTTGTGGCCAATCTGCTGGTGACAGAGGCAGTAACCTAGATGTTCAGGTCCCTGTAGGGAAGGTGGGCTACAAACTGCTTGGAGTCATTAAAGCCCATGGCAGTGTGATCATCTCAGGGCTCAGAGGAGATTCCTGGAATCCTTAATGATCAAATTTAATCACTTGTATCACGGCCTCAGGTCACTATGGTGTAGGCCAATTGAGTGATCTCAACAGACTGACTGATTTTCTAAAAACCATTTTGTCAGTTTACAGGCCGTAGTCTTCTGTTTGTCAGATTGATATCATTACATTTATACTCTTTAGAACTAGTGGAAAAAATACAACAAGAAATTCCTGTATCAGGCATTTTGCAAGAGACTTCAGCTGACAAACATGACAGACCGTAGGTTAAAGATATTGATAAATAGTAGTCCCCATTATTGACAGGACACACATTCCAAGAGCCTCAGTGAATGCTTGAAACCACGGATAGTTCTGAACCATATATATCTCTATGTTCATGCCTTCCACCCACTAATTTAATGCCTTTTCCATCTTAACTACACACCCTCCATGCACTGTGGCCATAACTTCTGCAGTTTGAGGTGTGACAGCAAAACCGGCACAAATTTCCTTTTCCTTCTTCACAATTTCTTGAATAGAAGAGTCATTCTTACTGTAGATCTTACCAACCACACCACATGATTTTTTCCTTTATTAAGTCAAGAACTTTCACGTTTTTACTTAAAGGAATCCCTTTACAAAGGCTGCTCTTTGACATATTCAGATTGCCAACATTACTACTCTTTTGCTTTGGGCACATTATTGGGAACAATAAGAGTGACTTGAACACAAGCACTGCAGCACTGCCACAGTCAACCTAACAACTGAGGATGCTACTAAGTGACTAACTAACGGGAGGGGAGCACACACAGAGCAGAGACACTGGACAAAGGAACAGGCCACTTCCTGGGCAGGGCAGAGCGGGAGGGACAGCAGGAGATTTCATTACGCTACTCAGAATGGCATACAGTTTAAGACAAAAAAAAACCAAAAACCTCTAAATAAAAAAAACCCCACAGACACAGACCATAGCGTGGCGATTACCAGAGGGGAAGGGATGAGGGGAGGTGGAAGAATGTATAGGGGCATAAATGGCCATGGAAGGAGGTTTGGCTTAGGGTGGTAAACATGCAATGTAATACACAAATGGTGTATTACAGAATTGTACACCTGAAATCTATACATTTTATTAATGTCAATAAAAAAATAAAGTCAATAAAAAATAAAACTTATGAATTTATTTCTGGAATTGTCTATTTAATAATTTTAGACCACTGTTGATTATGGTAACTGAAACTATGGAAAGTGAAACTGTGGATCAGGGGGACTTCCGTATAAGGAAATGATACCCACTGGAAAGTAGAACACCAAGATTGCAGTAGAAAAGTGGTAAATGCATTCATCAAAGAGGAAATCAAAACAACTAATAAACAAAGAAAACATCTCCAACCTCTTTAAGAATCAAAGACAAAAATAAAAGAAGATATTTTTACTATAATATTTAAAGATCTTAAAAAGTGGTATCAGCAGGGTCACATGCAGTAGATGCCCTTGATTGAGTGCCTGTGAGGATGAATTGCTTAAATTTTTTTTTTTATGGTTAAGTATATTGGTAATATATAGGAGGACCATAGAAAATATCTTATGCCTTTTGCAAATATTCCCAGAATCAATCCAAAAAGATGTTTGACACAATGTGATTTATATTAAAAAATGAAATTTCATAAAAATCCACTCTAAATATCTTATAATAGGGGAGTCGTTAAAGAATGTGGCACAGCCACAGAATATTAAGGATAAATTTTAATAACAGAAAAAATGCTCAGAAGGATATTTAGTAAACATGGCGTGGCACAAAGCTGTATGAAGTGTTTGATGTCAACTATGAAAGAATATTTGCTTACAATACAAAAAGAACATATAAAATTTTTTTATGTCTAGACATAAGGAGGAAAATGAAAACCAGCATAATCTCACAATTCTTGGTGCTGTGGGGCAGGCGGTGATGGGAGAGGATCAATGGCTACTACAGTCATGTAGCTTGTAAGCAGCAGAGCTTCTGAAGTTTGCATCCCTGTCGTGTGTGTGTGTGTGTGTGTGTGTATGTTTTTTTCTTTTGCTAAGCCAGAAGAAAGAGTTCAACCTTGACTTGTTCCCGTTCTTTGTGTGTTTGGTTGGTTTTGATGTTTTTTTATGTCATTCATCCCTGCAAAGCAGAGCAAATTTCTTAGAGTAATTTTTGATTCTAAAGTCCAGTAAATTACATTCTGAGAGAAGAATTTAAATGACAACTAACCACTCAATATCAGCTGGGGATCACTGAATGCAGGAAAAGAGACAGGTCAGATCAGAACAAGTTGGATTAATCTATGTGGAAAGTTTAGCTTCACCTTATAGCAAAACCAAAAGGAATCTGGAAAGAAGATCTAAAATTCACCATTAGGCAGCTTACTAATTTTAATCTTTCCTCTGGCCTCTCTTCTTGTCTGTTCAGTTTTTACACTCCAGGCAGAAAGAGTTCTATAAAATTAATGTTTGTTTAAACCTTCTCTTGGCCTTTTATTGACTAAAGTAAGTCTGAACACACAAGTATGGCCCAAGCCCTTCATAATCTGCCACCTATTGATCTTTCCTGCTGTGTGTTTTCTGTGGACTGAAATGCCTCATCCCTTTATCAGCCTATCTGATAAACTCCTACTCATACTTCAGAACCCAAACCAAATGTCCCAAGATTATAAGTTTCTTGACTAAACTGAGTCCATGATGTCAGGGGTAGGGTCTCCTTCATCTTTGCATTCTATGAGTTTGATTGTTTCAGCTACAAACAACAGGATATGATATTGTGCCTGGTAGAATGTTCTCTGTAAAAACCTTCAACCTTTCTGTAAAGGTTTTTAATACTCTGCCTTTCCTGTCTCCACAGTCTGTTATGATTACTATATCATCATTTCTGTTTCTGTTTCTATTAAGCTTCTACTGCTGGGCCTTAATTGCCCATCTACTTGTCTATCTCTTACATGGAACTGTGAACTCCTGAGGGCAGGAAACATGTTTTGTTTAGGTTTAGATGTCTAGCATTTAATCTGCATAGGTTCTCAATAAATGTTTGTTGATTGGTTGAATGTACAGCTATTATCAAATCTAATTTTTGTTGATGCTTTGTCTTCATTAAAGCCATTAGAGGTATTAGTAGTGCTTGAATTTCCATGTGTTTAAATCTCACACCTCTTGGGTCACCACCCTTTGAAATGCAGGCCTGATATCCGTGATAAAGTCTAGAGCCCTGCTTAAAACATTAGCTGTATAAATAAATTTTGATTGAGAAATGTATTAATGATTCTTTTCTTTGGGAGATAAAAGCTTGCATTTAGCTTTATCATAAGCAACATAAATTGAAAATTGAAAAGCTCAAATATTTTGCATTAAAAATGAATTTCATGCAACCAAAAAACAAACCAAACAATAAAAGTTAATCCAGCTTTTAAAAAAATGACAGCTTCAGTCAAACTGATTTGTAAGGGTGTTTTGTGGCTCTTCCTCTCCCCTTTTCTCTTCTCCATACCAGCCATATATATTTATGCTGGGAAAATATAACTGTCTGCAGAGGGGACAGTGAGGGGCTATCATTCTTTAAATGACCATGTCTCAGTACCTATGAAAGAAATTCCATGACATTGTGTATGCAATAGGCATATCTGTGCTTGTGTGGGAGATCATTGTAACTTAACGTGGCATGTGATAATAATATACCACATCTTTTTTATTCTTCTGGAAAGCTTTTTCTGACCTTCCCATCTGGGTTAGGAAATCTTTCTTTTAGTTTTCCCTGAACAGCACCCTTACTCTATAATTATCTGCAATGCTTAGCACAGTGCACATGCTTAAGAAAAGGTTGTCAGATAGATAAGATTGTACAGTAGATATATATATACATTTCTGTATGTATGCACTTGTGTATTTAGGGAACACACATATGTCACACTTACTCTATGCGAGGCATATTTCTAAATGCTTTATACATATTTATTGAGAACTTTACAATTTACCAAAGCACTTTTAACATATTGGCTCATTGGTTTCTCATCTTAACTTTAGTGAGCAGATGGATAAAATTATCTCCATATCACAGCTAGGCAAACACACTGTGAGAGGTTCACCTATTTATCCACAATTACACAGTTTGAAAATAGCAGACTTGGGATTCTAACCTACTTATTCTGCCTCTCAGCTCAGTGACTTACCAAGAGCCCTGGTGGAACCCCTTTAAGATTTTGGGATTACTACATCTGTAATAAATGAAGATGATTTTGAGAAGTTGTTTAAGGAAATAAAGATTCTTTTCATATGTTTAATACCAACTTAGTAGTATCTTAGTAAGTGCTACAGTAGAAGACCCCCAAATTCAGTCTCTGAAACAACACTACAAGTTGGTTAGGGGTTGGCTAATCTAGGCTGGGTTTGGCCAGGCAGCTCTGCATCAAGCGGTGGATTGGATGGGGCTCAGCTCCTTGAAGGTGCCTGAGCCCAGAGCTGTCCCACACATGTTCATTCTGGGACCTGAGTTTCTCCTTGGGAACATGGCAATGAGAGAAGTACAGTAATTCAAGCCCAGCTACACAACCCAATTCAAGCCTTTGGTTGTGTCACATCTGCTGATATCTCATTGGCCAGAGTGATTTGTATGGCCACTCTGAATTCAGAAAGGAGGCACACTCTACTTACCAGGAGGTCAGAGCAAGTTACTGGCTAAGATCAGTTTTGCTGGAGTGGGAATTTAAATTTCCACGTTGAAGATGGGTATGAAGTTGGATCTGAATAACTTCGAACAATAATCTAACCTATTACAAGGGAATCCCAAGTAGGGTTGCCACATTTAGCAAATGAAAATACAAGGTACCCAGTTAAATTTGAGTTTTGAATAAACATCAAATATTTTTTAGTATAAGTATACCCCAAATATGGCATGGGAAATACTTACATTAAAAATATTTGTTGTTTACCTGAGACTCACATTTAGCTGGATGTCCTGTATTTTGTCTGGAAATTCTAGTTTTAGATGAATCAGTTGTACTTCACAAGGTTAGAGTAATAGTGAATATATATAATTGGCCAGGTAATGCAAAACGTATCAACATACCTTCAGTAATTACTCTTCTGCCAGGATTGGTCTTCCTCTCAGACTTCCGTGAAAATATCACTAACTATTTTAAGGAACAAGATAAACGGAGCCTTCAAGGCCAGTTACCTACTAGCCTTCTTGTTAAGCTGTCAACGAAGGAGGCAGTGGAAGGCATTGGAGATTTTGCAATTATTAGTGATACTAGGGAGCAAACCTAGGTAACCTGTCCCTATAAACTCTCCCTGAAGTAGGATTCCAGACTTACTAATTGTATGTTTTGAGAATACTTGTCTTTATCGTGGCTTTAGCCTCTTCTTCATTCACTGACTTGGAAAAATATGGGTGTCCTCAACATCAGATGAAGAATGAGATGCCACTAACTGACCATATAGACCAAAGTAGACTCATTTTCACTGAAGGGCCACTGATGTTGAAGGGGTGCGAAGTCTTTATTTGAAATGATACTCCCTACCCCCTATTCATCTCTCCCTTGCCCCTGACCCTCTAATAATTGTTGATAGCTATTGTACCTCTACCGGCACTATTAAAAAGGAAGGGCAACAGATATACTTATAAATTGCTCAAGTTATCCATTTGAAGGGATTTGTTGGAACAAATTACTTTGTTTGTATTTAATTGCCATGTTGTCAGTAGCTTTTTGAATCAGTACAAAGGGTCATAGAGTATCCAGGATGGTGGCAGAATGGGTGGATGTTATACTCCCCTCCTCCCAGGACCAAACTGGAATTACTACTGAAACATAGAACAATCTGTCTGAATAACCACCTGAAGACTAGCTGAAGAGAAGTCTTATAACCAAGGATTTATAGAAGAAGCCGCATTGAGACTGGTAGGAATGTTGGAGATGAGAAAAGGACTAGCCCTGCTCCCATGGATGGCAGCTGAGATTCAGAGGGATAATTCAGCTGCAAATGTTCTCCCTTGAGAAGTGTGGGGTCCCAACCCCAAGCCAGGCTACCCAGCCCAGAGCACCAGAACCTGGAGGAGGCACCCACATAATATCTGGCTATGAACATCAAAAAGAATTCTGTCTACCAGGAAGAGACAGGAGTCCACTAGAGACACAGGCACCCTCTTAAAGGGCCAACACATAAAATCTTTTTTGCAGTCACTCATCTGAGCTCCAAAGGGGGAAGTTCAGAGTGGACTAGAATTGTGTGAGGAGAGACTGCTATTGGTGGCTTTGGGGAGAGAGCTAAAGGGGCAGCCAAGAGGATTGCTGTGTTGTGTCACTCTTCCACGTAACGGATGCCATCTTTCTTAGGTGATGCACTCCCCTCCAAAAGACATCATCCTGGGGGAAAGCAATAGCCCTACCCTCTGGACTCCCTGTTACCTCACCATGCAGAGCTTACTCCCCACTAAGAAGTCAGCTGCCTGGGTTGGGGTGTAGAGACTGGGGCAGACTGAGGGTTGTCAGTGACTGAATTGTGTGGTTTTTGAGTGGGGCCATTCACCCCACTTTTTCTTGAACCTGACCGTCGCCTCTTCATCACAGGAGATTTGTTAGTACTGCTCTCCACGTTCTCAGCAGCTCTACCCTCCTGACTCCTGGTGGCTCTGTCCTGCCAAAGTTTGCAAAGAATCCAGGACAGGCCGAGCTGTGTGGCTCTGAAGCAGAGACCAGTTCCTCCATGCTCTCCTGAGCCTGTTTGGTACCTCCTCCTCATAGGAGATTCACGAGCCCCATCCTCCCAACTCCCAGTGGCCCTGCCCTGCTGAGATTGGGCTCCTGACAGAATCTGGGACAGACTGAGTTGTGTGGCTCTAACATGGGGGACTTTTTCCCTTGCATACCCTGCCAGTGCAGAGCCCTCCCTTCCACAGCCAAATCTTGGTCTTTTAGGGGCTAACAAACTCTGTTGACCTCACCCTGATGGATCCCTGAGATCCCTCCCCAACACAAAAGTGTGCAAGCACCCAGTAGGGTGCAACTGGACCTGATATACCCTGGGACATTTTCTGGGTACTTTCAGACCCACTACTGACACTGAGTTTGAACCTGTATCAACCTGGTAAACACCATTTGTCCCTACCTGGTGACTCACTGAGAACCTACCTCATGCAACTGGAGTATCACCAGAGTTGCACTAGTGACTGAGACTGATAGGCAGCTGGCAGGTGAAGACAGACAGAAGCAGACCTCAGGGTGTCTTGAGACCTTTACTGACTTGCCCCTGGGCTCTGTGCTAGTAAAAGCAGGCCTTGGTGTGCAGCTTGGTCCTTCCCATTCACATCCAGGCTCAGCAGAGGCAGCCAAAAACTGTGGATTGCTTTGTAACACCAAACAGGTTGCCCAGGGCCAGTCACAGGCAGCATCTGACATTTTTCTGCACCAGACTCCCATCAAGAGGCCCCAGAACCAACATACTCAGTGGCCAGCTTCAGACAACATCAAAGCAGGATCCAATTAGCTTCATAAGAGGCATATCAAAAGGGAGATTTCAGCAGGCACCAGACCTTGTTGAGGTAAATTCCACTTCATGTCATCAGCACCTGCACAGAGGTTTATACACTTTGATTGGCATAGATACTCACAGCCAGTCAGCCTGAGGGTGGATCCCAGGCTGACACAAATGGGCCAAAAACAACCAAGACTCAATTACAACAGGATTGTCCGCAAACATACACAAGGGACATCTCTGGAGCGCACAGCTCAGGTGATCAAATAGGTGGCACCATTGGGTCCCACAGGACCCCTACTACATAAGGCCACCCCATAAAGACGGGAAGTCATAGCATATCAATATAATACAAAGAAACAAACACAAAGTGGCAGCCAAAATGGGGAGACAGAAAAAAAAAAGGGTACCAAATGAGAAAAAAAAGGAGAAATCTCCAGAAAAAGAGCTAAAGGAGATAGAAGCAAGTAATTTACCAGATACAGAATTAAAAAAATGGTTATAAGAATGTTTAAAGAATTTAGGACTGCCACAAAGAGATATCAAGTATAAAAATACACGGACACCATAAAAAGTACCAATCAGTAATGAAGAATACAATGTCTGAAATGAAGAACACACTAGAAGGAATAAACAGTAGGTTGGATGAAGCAGAAGATCAAATGAGCAATTTGGAAGACTAGGTAGCAGAAAATACCCAATCAGAGCAAAAATAAATAAAAGAATTAAAAATAAATAAGGATAGTTTAAGGGACCTTTGAGAAAACATGAAGCATAACAACATCTGCAAAATAGGGTGAAGAGAGAGAGCAAGGGATCCAGAATCTGTATGAAGAAATAATGGCTAAAAACTTCCATAACCTGGTGATATTAAAAGACATACAAGCCCAGGAAGCACAGAGAGCCCTAAAAAAGATAAACCCAAAGAAGCCCACAGGAAGACATATCATAATTAAAATGGTAAATGTTAAAGAAACAGAGAGAATCTTAAAAGCAGCAAGAGAAAAACAGTTAGTTACATACAAAGGAGTTACCATAAGACTTCTCACTGATTTCTCAACAGAACATTTCAGGCCAGAAGGGATCGTGTGAAATATTCAAAGTGATGAAAAGCAAAGACCTACAATGAAGACTAGTTTATCCAGCAAGGGTATCATTTAAAATTGAAGGAGAAATAGCTTCACAGACAAGAAAAGGCTAAAGGAGTTTGTTACCTCCCAATCAGTATTGCAATAAATGTTAAAAGATCTTCTTTAAAAAGAAGAAAAAGAAAAAACAAAGGAACACAGTTGAAAGAATAAAATGGCAATAAATAGGTACCTATCAATATCACTTTAAATGTAAATGACTTAAGTGCTCCAATCAAAAGACATAGAGTAGCTAAATAAATAAGAAAATAAGACCCACGTTTATGCCGTCTACAAGATACTGACATCAGAACAAAAGATACATGTAGAATACAAGGGATGGAAAAAGATATTTAATGCAAATGGAAAGGAAAAAAAGGTGGGCTAGTAATACTTATATCTGACAACACAGACTTTAAAACCAAGGCTATAATAAGAGACAAAGAAGGACACTACATGATGATAAAGGGAGCAATCCAACAAGAGCATATTGTTCTTATAAAAGTTTATGCACACAACACAGAAGAATCTATACATATAAAGCAAATGTTGATGAACATAAAGGGAGAGATCAATAGTAATACAATCGTAGTAGGGGATTGAACCATCCCATTGGCATCAATGGACAGATCTTCTAGACAGAAAATCAACAAGAAAACAGCAGCCATAAATGACACACTAAATCAGATGACCTTAATTGATAGCTTCAGAGAATTTTACTGCAAAGCAACAAAATATATATAATTTTCAAGTGTACATGGAACATTTTCTAGGATATACCACATGTTTGAAGACAAAACAAGCCTCAATAAATTTAAGAAGTTTGGAATCATATCAAGTGTCTTCTCTGACCATAATGGTATGAAACTAGAAATCAATCACAAGAAAAAAGATGAAAAACATACTAAGACATGGGAGCTAATTAACATGTTAATAAACAATGAATGGGTTAACAATGAGATCAAGGATGAAATAAAAAAGATACCTTGAAACAAATGAAAATGAGAGCACAAGAACCCCAAATCTATGGAACACAGTGGAAGCAGTCTTAAGATGGAAATTGTAGCATTATAGGCCTAAATCAAGAAACAGGAAAATATCACAAATAAATAATCTAATTTTACACTTAAAGTAACTAGAGCAATAAATAAAACCCAAAGTGAGTAGAAGAAAGGAAATGATAAAGATTAGAGTAGAAATAAATAAAATAGAGTCTAAAAAACAATACAAAACATTAATGAATACAAAACATTAATGAAAACATTTTGTAATGAATACAAAACATTATCTTTTTAAAAAGATAAACAAGACTGATCAACCTTTAACTATACTCATCAAGAAAAAAAGAGAGAAGACCCAAATAAATAAAATCAGAAATGAAAGAAGAGAAGTAACAACTGACACCGAAAGAATACAAAGGATTATAAGAAAATATTATGAACAACTATATGTCAACTAATTGTACAATCTGGATGAAATGGATAAATTTCTAGAAACAAGCAACCTTCAAAGCATGATCAGGAAAAATCAAAATACCTGAATAGACAAATTACATCTAATGAAGCTGAAGCAGTAATCAAAAAACTCCCAACCAACAAAAGTCCCAGACTGGATGGCTTCAGAGGTAAATTTTACCAAACATCTCAAGAAGAACTAACACTTACCCTTAGACTATTCCAAAAAATTTAAAAGGAGGGAAGACTCCCAAGCTCATTTTATGAGGCCAGCATTATTCTAATTCCAAATCCAGATAAAGACACTACAAAGAAAAAATATATAGGCCAACATTACTGATGAACATCGATGTTGAAATCCTCAACAAAATATTATCAAACCAGATCCAAAAATATATTTAAAAAGTCATATGGCATAATCAAGTGGGATTTCTTCATGAAAGCAAGGTCGGTACAATATCCACAAAGCAATAAATATGATACATTACATAAACAAAAAGAATAAAAATCATATGATCATATAAATAGATGCAGAACAGCATTTGTAAAACCCAGCACTTATTTAAGGTAAAAACTCTCAGCAAAGTGGGAATAAGGGATATACCTCAATGCAAGAAAGACCATATATGACAAACACACAGCCAACACCATACTAACTGGATAAAAGCTAAAAGTACTTCCCTTAAGACTGGGAACAAGACTGGAATGTCTGCTTTCACTACTTCTATTCAACATAGTCCTGGAAGTCCTAGCTACAGCCATCAGACACGGATAAGAAATAAAAGGTATTCAAATTGTTGTAATTAGCAGATGACAGGATACTGTATATAGAGAACCCTAAAGACTCAACCAAAAAAACTACTGGAAGTAATAAATGAATTTAGTAAAGTAGCAGGATACAAAATAAATATCCAGAAATCAGTTGCAATTTTATACCAAAAATGAACTATTAGGAAGGGAAACTAAGAAAACAATCCTATTTACAATTGCATCATGAAAATGTAATACCTAGGAATAAATTTAACTAAGGTTGTAAAAAGCATGTACTCAGAAAATTACAGAACACTGAAGAAAAAAATTGAAGAAGATACAAATAAGTGAAAACATATACAGTAAAGCCTCAGTTTTTAAATGTTTCCCATAACAAACATTTCAGTTCTCAACCAAATTGTTCATGGAAAAAAAGTTCTCAGTTGTTGAACAAAACTTCAGTTTTCAACCTGACAACATTTTTTAAAAAGATTTTATTTATTTATTTTTGGAGAGGGAAAGGGAGGGAGAAAGAGACGGAGAGAAACAGCAATGTGTGGTTCCCTCCCATGAGCCCCCTACTAGGGACCTGGCCTACAACCCAGGCATGTGCCCTGAGCTGGGAATTGAACCTGCAACCCCTTGGTTCACAGACCATCACTCAATCCACTGAGCCACACCAGCCAGGGTGAACCCCTGACAACATTTTTATGTTAACACATATCTGTTGATCAGTCACACGTCTTTCAGGTGTGATTTGGTTTTCAAACAAATTGCTTCAGTTTTTCAGAACTAATTAAGTTTGAGAACTGAGGTTCCACTGTACTGTATTCATGGATAGGAAGAACTGACCTCACTAAAATGTTCATACTACCCAAAACAATATAAAAATTCAACACAATTCCAATGGCATATTTTTCAGAATCAGAACATATATTCCAAAAATTTATATGAGACTCCGAAAGACTTCAAATTCACATCAACCTTGAGAGCGAAAAACAAATTTGGATAAATTACTCTACTTGTCTCCTAACTATACTACCATCATAATCCAAAGATACTGGCATATAAACATACATATAGATGAATGGAATAGACTAGATACCCCATAAATAAACCCATGCCTTTATGGTCAATTAATATTTGACAAAGGCAGCAAGAACATACAATGAGGTAAAGATAGTCTCTTAAAAAAATGGTGTTGGGAATATGGCATGGATCTATGCAAAAAAATAAAACTAGGCCACCTCCTTTCACCATACAGAAGAATAAACTTTTATCAAAATGCATAAAAGACTTAAATGTTAGACTCAAAACCATAAAAATCCTAGAAGAACATATGCAGTAATCTCAAACATTTCTTATAGCAATATTTTTTCTGATCTATCTCCTCGGGTGAGAGAAACAACAAAAAAATAAGCAGATGGGATTACTTCAAACTAAAAAGTTGTTGCACAGCAAATGAGATCATCAACAAAATGAAAAGACAACCCACTGAAAAGGAGAACATATTCACCAATGATATATCTGGTAATGGGTTAATATCCAAAATTTATAAACAACTTATAAAACTCAGCCCCCCAAAAACAAATAATCCATTTAAAAAATGATCAAAGCACCTGAATGGACACCTCTCCAAAGAGGACATATAGATGACCAATAGACATATTGAAAGATGCTCAATGCCTCTATCATTAGAGAAATGTAAATTAAAGCCAGAATGATATATCACCTCACAGCTGTGGAATGGCTATCATCAATATACCAATAAACAAGTGTTGGTGAGGGTGTGGAGTGAGGGGAACTCTCAAGTTCTAGCGACGGCAATGCAGATTTGTGGAGCTACGGTGCAAAGCTGTATGGAGCGACCTCAAATAATTAAAAATGAAACTGCATTTTGACCCAGCGATTCCGATTCTGGGAATATACCTGAAGAAACCTGAAACACTAATTTGAAAGAATACATGCACCCTTATTGTAACCAAACAAAGGGAAGTGCAACTGCCTGCCTCAATGAAAGCCAAATGTGTGAGGCAGGTGGTAGTGCAAAAACAAAGAGGTTTTATTCAGGTGCCTCATGACTTGGAGGAATGGTGGACTCCCATCTCAAGGATCATCACCTTTCCTACTGAACCCCACTGTTCTTATCAGGACAGGGATGAGAGGGCTTTTTTTCCCCCTATCCCAATTATCTCGCTACCTTTTGACACACTGGGGGCCCTATCCATTCATCTTTCTAGCTTTCGGCAGCTCAGTGCAAGCACCTCTCCTTGCAGCCATCCTGACCAATGGGAGAGACTCCCCAGGGCTCTGAATGTCTGCAGTAACGCGATGTTCATTGCAGCATTATTTACAATAGCCAAGATTTAGAAGTTGCTCAACTGTCCATCAACAAATAAGTAGATGATAAAACTGTAATACATTGACACAATGGAATACTACTGAGTCATAAAAAGTAGGAAATATATCTCTTTGCAACAGCATAGATAGACTCAGAGAGGATTATACTAAGTGAAATAAGACAGTCAGAGAAAGACAAGCACCATATAATTTCACCCATACGTGGAACCTAATGAACAAAATAAACAGGCTAAATAGAAACAGTCTCATAGATACAGAGAACGGACTGACTGCTGTGAGAGGGGAGGGGAGTCGAGAGGCTGGGTGAAAATGGTGAAGGGATTAAGCAAAAGCCAAAACCAAAACCAACACCAAAATGCTCATAGACACACACAGGTAACAGTATGCTGATTCCCTGAGGGAAAGGGGGTGGGGGGAGGTAGAAGAGGGTGTAGGGGGCATAAATGGTGATGGAAGGAGACTTGACGTGGGGTGGCAAATACACAACACAATATACAGATGGAGTGTTATCAAACTTACACCTGAAACCTATATAATTTTTTTAACCAATGCCACCCCAATAAATTCAATAAAAATAAAGAAAAAATTCTGTGTGCGTATGCATGTGTGTGTTTTTAAAGGTTGAGGAGGAAAAGTGAAGATAAATAACATGTAAGAAGTTTGGGATTCTTTTCTCTAAGCCTTGCTTTTCATCCAGAAATATTTATATTCCAATATGAGGCCTGTTTTTCGTAGATGAATGCCAACCCCATAAACTCGGGATGTTAATTTTCATTTCTGCTGGGACTGGAGATGATTCATGGTTTGCAGGAGTTAGAGACACCAAAGCATTTTCTATTAACACCTGGAGCTCACTGCAGAGGTGAAAGTCGGGTCTAATAGAAAAAAAGATATTCTCCAGGAAAGAAAAATGTTACTTTTGTGTTTTTTTCTTTTCTGTTTGTGAAGATAAGAATATTTTTGGGAAGTAATTCCTCTCTTGTTGCAAAATGTCACTACAAAAATCTGTTTGAGAAAATAGTGAATTGGTCTGTTAATTCTTTTTGCTGTGTTTATAGAAATATCACCTTAAGTATGGGGTAAAAATTAAGGGAAAATAAGTCATTTCACTTGGTTTTATAAATGATCACATTCTTTATATTCCTTAGTTCCATGAGAGTTACTAAAGAAAATTTCCCTTGGCTAGCTGATTAAATAAACATCTATTTCTAGAAGCAGTCAAGAGAAGAGGAAAAAAAAGTGGCAAAATAAATGGGCACTTAAGTCTGATCATTTCTCTGGGCAGTAACTGTGGCAGCTGGGAGGCTTCTGGGTGAAGAAGGCAGATTTATTCTTATAGAGGCACAGATCTTGGCTTTCTTGCTTCTATTCTAAGTCTAATGAGTTTTCAAGAAGTCTTGATAATTATTGTGAATACCAATAATATATTTATCGATAAAGTAATAATACTAGTAATTATTGCTATTGCTAATTAACCACTATGGGGAAGACACTTTGCTAAATGCTCTTTGTACTTTACACAATTTTTAAACCTCTAACAATCCTAGCATGAAGATGATATGTTCACAATTCACAGTTGGGAAAACGAGGCATAAGAACATTAGTAACTCACCTATGGTTCTGCAGTTATGTAGTAACTCAAAATTTTTAAGCTCTAAATTGTGTCTTGGGTTTTGATATTGGTGTAATGTGAGAGACACTCTAAGATATAATCATGTCTCCTCCATTGGATTGTGGTTTGCTTGATGCATCATTTTTTCTGGGTTGTATTGTGAGCCTTGCTTTCTAAGCATTGGCAGGTCACATGGGTATCAGGTAGAGAGCTGATGCTAGGAATATTTTCCAGAACCAGGGACTGAGAAGAAAGGTGGCCATGAACCCTGGCTGGATGGCTCAGTTGGTTGGAGTGCTGTCCCATACACCAGAAAGTTGCTGGTTTGATTCCCGGTCAGGGCACATGCCCGGGATGTGTGTTTGACTCCCAGTCTGGGTGCATATGGGAGGCAGCTGACCGGTGTTTCTCTCTCATATTGATGTTTCTCTCCCTCTCTCTCTCTCTTTCTTTCTCCCTTTCTTTCTAAAATCAATAAAAACATATCCTCAGGTGCAGATTAAAAAGAAAAAAAGGAGGGTGGCCCTGAAGAGCTCAGAAAATCAGAGGGAGGGAGAGCATATTACATTACAAGATGGCATCAACTGCCAAAAGTGTGACACTGCGCGAGGTGGGGAGAAAAGGTAGCAGGAAGATCTAGAGAGGGTGTTCATGGAGAACAATTCAAGTCTCCCTTTCATTCTGTGCATCAGGTGTGAGGGGCACTTGAGTGAGCCCTGTTAAAGGTCAGGTAAAGGCCAGGGTCAACAAACTTTGTTACCCTCGCGGAGGGCTGTCTTCTCCAGTTTCCATAACCATTACTGCACATGCACGCATGTGTCCCATGGGGACGTTTCTAGGTCAACAGACAAGAGTTCCTCTTGCGGAAGCGCTGTTAAAGTTTTGCCTCTCAAGACTATGTTTTGTGAACCTTATTTCTGATGGGAATAATGTCTTTATCAATTTTTACGTTACCATGGATAACTCAGATATATTGAGAGATTTTGACAATGGGGAAGGTCAGGGCAGGAAACCAACAAGTCCCTAAACTTTTGGGGCCACGCCCAGGCCCAGGTTGGGCACTGCAGAGGTAGGATGTAGGCCTGCCTGAGGGCAGTGGGCACTTAGTGAGCTAAGTTGGGCTCAGAAGACAAACTTTCCACATCACAATTTCCCACAGCCTGCCTCTGCCAGGATCCATGCTGCCTTCACTTATCAGGTGTATGAGAGAGTCAGAAGTGCAGGACACTTACCATATACCCCAGTAGAAATTATTTCATCCACCAAAAGATCAGAAAGGAACAGCATCAAAACCTAGTATACTGTCCACTCTTACATCTCTCGGGCTACCAGTGATGTGACTTCACCAGTGTTGTGTCTTTTAAGTGTGTTGCACATGCAGAGAGTCGGAAGCTCCATGAGGGTGCTGGGGCTCTGTAGCATGGCTGCACTCACTTGCTTTTTTATTAATGCCCAGTTCCCACTATACCAACCAGACTGTGAGCATGCAGCATTCTGTTGCTTCAAGGTGTGGTGCCTGCTCTACCAAAGGGCATGTGCTCTGAACTGCATCTCTGAAGAGGCCCAGAGATCCTGGCTCCAGGTACTGTGCCACCACCAAGATGGGCCTGGACTCCTAGTTGGATGGAAAGCTTCAGGGAGAAAATTCCTGGCTAGCTGACCAAGGGACACAGTCTCAGGGAACTTGAGACATGACGTTTTCCCCACCCACCTTATCTTTCTTGGCAACGAGTACATTAAATAACACCAACCAATAGAACTTTCTGCAATGCTGGAAATGTTTTATATCTGTGTTATCAAACGATAAGTAGCCACTAGTCATATGTGGCTATTGAGCACCTGAGATGTGGTTAGAGTGATTGGGGAATTGGATTTTTAATTCAATTTAATTTTATTTCATGTAAATTTAAATAGCCACACATGGCTAGTGGCTACTGCTTGTATAAATGTGCTTTGGAATAATCCCTTTATGGCTGGGAAATGGCTTGAATGGGAAAAAAAAGAACATACACACACACTCTTTTGATATTCTGTCTACCAAGTCTATGTATATCCACCACTTCATTATCATATCCATTACCTCGTAATACCCTGGGAAGGGTGATGTTCTTATTATTCTCATTTTATAAATGAGAAAACTGAGTCACAGAGAATTTATGTGTTTTATCTAAATGTTACTTGCCAAGCAAGCAGTGGAACAAGGGCTCAAACTCAGGCCTGTTTCCAAATGCTGAAGGTTGTAGGTAGCAACCAGGAATCTATCAAGAAAGACTCAGCCCCACAACTCTTGTCAGTCTGTTGACCACGTGACTGGGGCAGCTTTGAAGTGGATCACCTGAAAAGCTGAGCCTGCAACCATGGCTTAGTTTGCATAACTTGTTTTGGAAAGTGATCCCAAAGGAACAGAACTGAGGGTCTGGAAAACACAATAGGAAAGGAGAGAGAGCCAATTCAAGGGAATGTTATTGAGGGTAGGCAACTGGGACTCAATTCTGCAGGGACCATGGAAGGAACTGTGTAGAATGGTCTTTAAAGTTGCCCAGCAGACACACTGAAGAGGAGTGTGTTTGTTGACCAGCTTCTGTATCCATTAGTCAAAGACCCCCTTACAGAATGTTAACTCCCTTGCACTGCTGGGTTTGCTCATGGCCCGCATAAACCACTGGGTGTCCACCAGCTCCCTGTATGGCGGTGCAGAGCAACCCTGGACAGAATGCAAGAGGCACCTGGTATAACTGAGACGAGGAGGAGTCAGGTTATACCTGCATTATAGCTGGCTGCCACAGCAAGCCTGGAGCTAAAAAGGAGGTTGAGCGGATATGAGATGGGGCATAAGAGATGTCCACAACCCAGGGGAAGGAGCTAAAATAGCACATCTGGGGGAAAGTCAGAAATGGGAATTTGGAGAGTCTACAGAGCTCTGAGAATGGGTTTTTTTCTATAAAAAGTTAAACTGAATGGGTCTTACTTTTGATGCTGTCGATGAGCTGTAGTCTGCTTGTTTGCTAGCACAATGGTATTACTTTTATGCATCATGCACGAAACTATTTTAACTTAAGGCATGATTCCCCCCTTATCCCACTCTTCCCAGTTAACTTCTTTATATCACCCTGAACTGAGGTCAGGGAAACCAATGATTCAATGTATTTCAAATTTAAATTGCTCTTATCTCATTCCCTCATTTATGGACAACATGACATAGAAGTTAAGAGCACTGGCTCTGAAACCAAATTTCTGCATCCTTGCTCTACTGCTAGCTTTGTGGCCTTGGGAAAATTACTTAAATGCTTTGAGCCTCAGTTTCTTCATCTGGAAATAGAGGTTATATTACCTATCTTATAGAGTTATGGTGAAGATTAACTGAACACACACACGCACACGCACACACACACACACACACACGCACAGCTTAGAACACTGCCTGGCAGGTATGAAACACAATATACATGTTTGCTATTGTTTATGCATTCATTAATTGATAAAGAATTATTTACTGTTTGACACACAAAACACATAGTTCTCCTTAATCAGTGTGAATGCCTGAGTCTGACAGGGTCTTCATTACTCGCTCTAGCCTTTTGAAATTCTTTATTCTCTAAATTCTCAGACCACCACCTTCTCTTTTGTTCCTTCTATTTTCACTGATTGATATACTACAAACAAAAAATCAATCTTTTATGGAAATAATTAAAAGCCAACTAACTGCACCACACTGCAATGTTAGTAGAGTCAGTATGCACCGTTCTGCCAGTCCCCTTGGGTATTTTGAATTTATAGACATTCTTTATCCTGAGTTTGCTTTTGGACTCATCTGTCTCTGCAGCAGTGATTCATGTAACTCCACTACAAGGATCACCTTCAGAAAGATCATAACTGTATTCCTAAGCCCTCAAATCTTTGCTCAGCCTGATAGTTCCATACAGCACCCAGAAGAGGAAGGTATCTGCGCAGAGTAAGTTGTCTCTTAGGATAGGAGCTGCCAAACATGATGATGAAAGAAGAAAGATCTTTCCCTGGACAGGTGGCTCAGCTGGTTGGAGTGTCCTCCAGTACTCCAAAAGGTTGTGGGTTTGCATCCAGTCCGGGCACATACCTAGGCTGCAGGTTCGATCCCAGGTCAGGTGCATATGGGAGGCACTTGATTCGTGTTTCTCTCTCACATCAATGTTTCTCTCTCTCTCTTTCTTTTTCTCTTCCTCTCTCTTTCAACTTCATGAACATGTCCTCAGATAAGGATTAAAGTTAGAAAAAAAGAAGAAGAATCTAGGCCCTCTATGAAAAGGGGGGGGGGATTTGTTTCTGGACAGAGACCACTGGTCCATCCTATCTCAAAATTATCCCAGTTTAGATCCAAATCATTCTTCTGGTGGCTGGAAACCTCAAGTTTTCAGTTAAAAGCCAGAGTAATTGGCTGTGGAATTCCCCTTTATTGGATGAGAACTCCTAGAACTAGACTACTCTGCGAGAGGACATGGGAGAGAAATTGTCACTAGTATTTGAACCAGAGTCTGAAAATTCTTAGCAGCTGGACATCCATGTGTCACAGAGATGACCCTTTAGCCATGCAGGGAGCAGACTTGCTCTGCTTGAAATAACATAATTATAGCACTTGGCAAAAAGTAGAGGACAACAGAAATGAAGTTCAAGAATCCAAGCACATCGGCCCGGTAGAAAGGCAGGAAATCTCAATCCAGACGTCCTGGGGGGAAATGAGGTGATGAGATCTGAAGAACACACAAGCAGTCGTGCTAAAATGGCAGCTGCCTCAAGTGGAAATTTTTATTACAGGACTAAAAGAGGGTTTCAGTGGCACATTCTTGTAGGTGAATGAGTCAATGCCAGTTTCCTTCCCAATTTCTGGGTCACAGGCTCCAGAGGGGCTTTGAAGGTGGGAAGACACAAAATTGAAATATAAATTCTTGAGGTTTGAGAGGAAGGTTAAATGAAGCTAGGAGTCTGACTCGCATCTGGTCCTTCCTGTCTCTGCCACTAACTAGGAGGTGCCTCTGCTACTAGCAAGTAGGTGGGTTGTTTACTGGGTGTTGATGAGTCACTTAACCCTGTATGATCCATGGAGAACTTCGAGTCCCTCTAATAGAAAAGACTCATGACCTGGAATTTTGAGGTTACCCTCCTCATTTTGTTGTCCTCTGGGACATTGCCTGGCAGGAGCTCCTGGTGGCAAATGAGAGTAAAGGACATAAACGTGTTGGGTGTGATACCCGGGTAAAGCTGCTGCCATCAAGACATTAAGAAGCCACCAAATTCAGGTCACACAGACTTCATCTCTATGGCCTTCAGTGTTCTCCTTAGCAAATTGAAAGGATGGAGTTAGGTAACTTCTATGGTCCCTTACAGATCTAATTCATGGGAACAACCCAAAGGAAGTGAAAGATGAAATCATGAACCGACAATTTTTGCCTACTTCATTTATTCAAAAATGCTTATTGAACTCCAAGTACGATTTAGGAATTTAGAGATCAACATACATGGTCTCTCCCCTAAGGGGCTTTCTTTCACTTAGAGATAGTCAAGCAAATATCTTGCTACATACAGGATGGTGGTGGTTGTAAGGGAGAAAACAGTTTCCTTTTGTTTACCTGCCAAGAGTTTACTCAACTGTACCAGAGTCTGCCTCTGATATTTAAAAAAATCAAAACTTTTAAATGTTAACATTTAAGCGCACTGATCCTTTTCTAGGAAAGGGAAGGTATTTGCTGAGTAGACAACCATATGGCAAGATTGGTTGTTGAGCACAGACAGACACTCTGCGTCAGCCTGAAAAAGGAGGCCCTCTCCTCAGCAAGCAGTGACGAGAGCCTGTGCAGGAGGACAGGGGAAAAGACTGCCGGGGCACCAGCTTCTTAATTATGCTCTGTAATTATTTGTGAAGTCCTAAAACCCTGGATGCTAGGCAAATTTATGGGTCCAGATACTTTCCAAAGCAAAGTAGAAACGGTCCTGAATTTACCACCATTTTGTAGCCTGCCATACCTACCTCTGCCCTTTATCTGGGTGTGCAGACAACGATTGAGCATTCTGAAATCCCTGGTTACATAAGGCTATAAAACCAAAGGCGAGGTTTGAGTGGAGATCAGCCCCCTTCAGGAATTCAAGATTTCCCAGTTTCCCATTTGTTTCGCCTGTATTCCATCCATCCAGATATTCTGTGACTATTACTTCTCAACAATGCCCTTGTGATTTTTTCCCATTCATCCAGAGCTCGGTGAGCCCAGCTTGCCTTGCCTTGTTGCGGGTGTCGTCGCAGTAAATTATGGCATATCTTTGAATTCTTTGCTGAAGACTAACTCCCATCCTTGAAGATTCATTTGTGCATTTCTGCCCATCTCTGATTAAAATGACAGATGTCAGTCGCGTAGGCCCAAGCCCGGTGGAGGAAACTGATAAACACCACTGATGCAAACTGCACGTGAATACTGATGAAAATATTTCTAGCAAAGAATTTTTTCAAAAAGGAATTTGGTTAACTTTCTATCCATGCTAATGGAGGTGAGCAGTGGTGCAGATAATGCAGATATCAATTTAATTTAATTTGGCTCTGCCCGTCATATGCTCTGGGTGGCTGAGAAGGCGTGGAGGGTAGGTAGAAACTTCTGCAGGCTGCTCACAGTCCTGAAGATTTTACACGGCAGGACCATTTGTGATGTGTGAGTTCTCCTCTTCTTTTTCAAATCGTCACCTGGGGATGTGTTTTTATTGATTTGAGAGAGAGAGAGAGAGAGACATTGATGTGAGCGAGAAATGTTGATTAGCTGTCTGTCACCCACATGCACCCTGACCAGGGTTCGAACTTGCAACCTAGGTATGTGCTCTGACTGGGGATCGACACTTCAATCTTTTTGGTGTACAGGATGATGCTTCAACCGACTGAGCCACCCAGCAAGGGCATTAGTTTTTTTCTTTTGAAGGTAAAGCTGCATCTCAGTGCTCTGATTGCGTATGTTTAGTTTGGCACACGTTGACTTAGAAGTTACCATGTACTAGGTGCCGTGTTACGTACTGAGGATTCAGAGTGATTGAGGTATGTGAGTGTGATGTGTGTAGGAGCGACCTGATGGGGGCTGGGATACGTGCGCCATCAGCATATCAGTGTATTTCACTCCTGTGGTTGAGCAGTAGGCTTGACTGCTGCCTAGTGCCCTGTGTGCTCTGCCAGGCATTCATTCAGGACATCAGAAGGCATCTTGCAACTTCTTTCTTCCCCTGAGCTTTTGAATTTCTGAATTTTATTCTACCTCTTTGGCTACTTTTTAAAAAATCTTGGCAGGAATACTTTCCTCTACCCAGCCACTAAATATAGATTTCCTTTGTCCTAGGTTCTCTCCTTTTCTTCTCTATGAATCCTTCCTTTACTTTAATCTCAGCCATGCTCATGGCCTCAATGAACAATTCCTTGCAGGTAACTCATACATGTGTATCTTTAACCAACACTTCTGTAGCTTCAGGCCTATGTATTCAGTAGCATACTAGACAATACATCTGGGACGTCCTGGGTTACCTCATACTCAGCATGTCCCACGTACCACTCACAGTCTTCCTCCCCAGGTTTGGTACTCTTCCGGGACTGCTTCTCTCAGTGAATGGCACCATTATTCATCCCTGTAGAAATATCATGTCAGCCTAGACACACTCCACTTCCCCAGCCCTCGTGTCTAATCCATCTCCAGGTCCTGCTGGTTTTACTTTATAAGTGTTTCCGGAACCCACTCAGTTATCTCCATTACCACCATCATTACCAGGGTTCAGTTGAATCCCACTCTTTTTCTCAGACCAACAAGTTCAGCCACATCTGCTTTGGATTCTGTTCAATCCTTTCTTCATAATGCAGTCAGAGTGATTATTTCAAAACACAAATCTAAAAAAAATGTCCTTATCGTTGCAGATGTGTACTGAAACCTCTTTAGATGAAATGCTATAAAGTTAGGGATTTATTCTAAAATATTCCAGAAAAAAATAAAGGGCAGGCGAAAGATCAAATGAGATAGGCACAGTGTTGATTACCCTTTGAAGTTGGGCTATGAGCACAAAGGGGGTGCATTTCATTCTTTCTACATTCGTGTGTGTTTGAAATTTTCCATAATAAAAAACCAACACATACACATATGGAAATGGTACTATTGCCTTGCTTAAAACACTACTCTCTTCCCACTGCTCACAGTATAAGGACAAAATTCCTTAAGAATTCATGTTCTTATGAAGTCTGGTCTCTACCAATCTCCCCAGAACGCTCTCCCACCATACACTTTTGTTGTCAGCATTCCTCCACCTCCCATGAGTTATTCCCTTGTATGTGCTACGTCCCCTCCAGGTGCAAGCTGGGCACCCTCTTTCTTACTAGGTCAAATCACTCTACCTTAGACTCTCAAAACCCTGGGTACTTCCCTTTCACAGTATATGTCACCACTACAGTCTTTGTATGATTGAAAGCCATTCAGTTAATATCTGCTTACTTCGCTAGACTATAAATCCAGGAACCACCATTTAATCCCAAGCATGGTGCCTAGCACATGTTGTTATGATCAATAATTATTTGTTGGCTGAATGAAGGATTGAAGTAGAAGTGGTAGAGACTATTTGAAAATGGCATTCAGTTTGTGACTTGACCATAAAAAGCTCTAGGATCCCGTGAAGGTGAGTCAAGATGAACCTGCCAGGGGTACTGATTTGTCTACCCATAGTGCCTGTGGGGTAGCAAAGTGCTAGCTCTTGGCCTGGACTCATATTTCTTGAGACAATAAACATCCAAGCAGATTCAAGCCCATGATCAGAAAAGTCTTCCTCCCAGACTTACAATCCTACGGCTGTTTTTCCTAAGAATCCTTTATTTTGCCAATTGGCCATGGGACTCAGCGCTTCCAGGAATGAGCCCCTCCCTAGCGGATGATTGTCCAGGATTAGACTTTGTACTTGGTCCTGTTCATGATCCACCTCTCTGAATCCTGACCAATTACTCAGGTTTCTGTAAGACAGGCCCGACCTGAACTCCCTCCCAGTGGAACCTATCTCATACATTCTAGCCCCACCTCCCCATCTAGGTGTCTCACCTGGTGGCTCACCTTGTTGGCAGAGACCACCCTGGGTGGACAGGTCACGTAGCTAATGACTATCTGCCAGCCAATCTGCTGAGCACTGTCTGTCACCCGAATTCTTTACCACCACCCCTTGTGTCCTGTTCAGGTCTTCAGGAACAAGTTATTGACTCTGAGGCTGTGGTGTCTCCCCTGACCCTCCGCCTTGGGCAGCCACCACTGAGATGAGATTGAAAGAGCTCAGGATCAGTAGCCAGGGGATCCCTCCAGTTTCAGATTCATCAAATTGTTCTACATGATCTTAGATAAGTCACTTTACCTCCTTTGGTCTCAGATTCCTCATTGAGGGGAGAGGGGAGGGAGGGAGAAGAGGAAGGAGGGAAGGAAGGAGGAGGAAAAAAAAGGCTTTTGCTAGATCCATGTTTCCAGTTACACAAATAAAAGTATATTTCGGTGGCCAAATAAGATCAGAGAATGCTTAGGTTAAACAAACTTTAACAGTTTTCTTTACAACAGAACTTCTAAGAGCCTTTAGTGCCCTAATAATACACATTGTGACTCCCCATGAAAGATGGAGAATTAAGGGTTTGCTAAATTTACTTAAACGCTTGTGGAAATCTGTTTGGGAAATGCCAAATTAAATTATGTCTTGTTCTAAAAGTCTAGTCTTTGAATTTAAAATGGTGGCTTTCTTATCCATCTTTTGAGGTGTGATATCTAAGTGGACATGGCCTGAGTCTGAAGAGAGAATGATGATGCTCCATGGACAGGCCGTCCCCTTGGAAGGAGGCAATAAACTAGTTCTGTTCAGGACTTCCGATTAGACAGTATGATTCTCCGAGAGAGAACATACACTTTCCGTTTAGTATTCCCAGCTGAGGCGAGCTTCCTCATTACCTGGGTGCACCATGAAGGTCTTTAGCCTGAGAAGACAAAGTACTCATTCTAAAAGGTGGCAGGCATGAGGTCCTGGTGGCCCAGGTCAGGATCCATTTGGGAAGGTGGCAACTGCTGGACTCTCCTGACCCAAACTGAGCCTATGGTCTTCTCCAAACTGGTCTTCTCCAAGCCTATGAGTGTTGAGCCCTTGTGTCTATAGGTGACATGAGCTCTAAAATTCAAGAGCAGAGCAATAACTCCTGTTTCTATTTTATATTACCCTTTTATGCCAGATGATGAGCTTGATCGTTTGAGCCAAACTTGCAAGAGTTTAATGGAAAAGTCCATTATTACAGTAAATCCGAGGGTCTATCCTAGCTAATTTGGTTTCAAAAGACCAGCTTTATAGACATGGGTTGTTTCACTCATGAGAACTTTTTAGGTCTGCTTCCTGGGCAAAACAATAGCGTTTCACTTGCAGCCCAGAGCTCATGACCTCAGGCCTGACCTTTCGGCTTCACTGAGTCCCTTCTTTTTTCTCTTCTTCTTTTCTAAAATTATTGAATTTATTGGAGTGACACCGGTTAATAAAATTCTGTAGGTTTCAAGTGTACAATTCTCTAATACATCATCTGCATATTGTATTGTATGAAACCCAACTCGAACTGTTGGGTTTCTCCAGCCTTTTTGTCACGATTTCTGTTGTCCAATGTAACAACTCACAACTCCTTAGACTCTGCCATACCCTCTGACTGAGTCTTCAGATCCATTTTTCTCTTGTTGTTAAGAACCTCATCTGCCAATCCTAGAATATCCTACCCCATTCACGGACGATCAAGGGCCTTCCCACCCATAGGTTTTTCAAATCTTTTCCCACAGTTCCACTCCCCAAAATTGAACCCAAACCCCATCTGTTAGAATCCTAGAAAGTCATGTCTGACATTTAAAAAAATATAAGTAAAATAAAAAGAGGAGAAGAAACAACAGCACATATTCTTGGACCATGACAGACATAGGCTACTTCTTAACATTCCTTGATATTTGTCTTTATTTTTAGGATGTCCTCCTGCTGCTTTTACTATAATTCTCTGTTTGCTTTTGACAAGGTTCACAGAACAGGGGAGAAGGAAAAGAGTCAAGAGGGAGTGTAAAGAAACAGTTTATTTAAAAGAAGTTGATGAAAAAAAAAAAGAAACTCGTCACCACTATCACCACTATCACCACGACCCCAGCTGAGAGGAGCCCAGTGATGCTTGGGTTTCTGTGTTTAGTGCCATGCTTTGCCTGTTGTGACCTTGGTTCTGCGTTCCACTGCGCTGGTCTGCTGAGTCCTAAGGAGGAGGCTCCATCATCTTTTGATAACCAGTGGCTTCACAGACTGACGAGTGACCCATAAATCCTGGTGTGGTTGGAACAATAGGAAAAGAAGGCAATGTCACTCAATGTTGAAGTAGCGACCGACGCTGAGGATGTTTGGTGAAACCAAAGGGGGTAAAATGTGAACTGCCCTCTGGAACGGGGACCACTGCTCCTCTGGAAGGCGTTTCCTAGGTGATGACCCCCAGTACTCCTGGCTCCTGGTACTTCAACAAGAAACCAATAACTGTTTTGTAGTGTCTTCTATGAAGTGTGCTAGTAACTGTTCAAATTTCCCAGTAGAGTTTATTATCTGATTGTGGATATAAAATATTTACAAAAGAAAATATTAGAGAATAATGCTGTGGTCTAAATTGCAAAACTTTGTCCTCCTGTGTAGAGTCATTAGATTACAAGACTAAAGCACTGGATCAACTTTTTCCCCTTCATTACCTGTCCCCCTCCAACATAAATCTCAAACCACCTTGTACATACAGACAGCCACCAACACATGAACATTTGCCATCTAGTGATGCAAACATCACTGAGCCCAAGCCAGTTTCCTAATGATGCCTTTAGACTCCTGCCCCTTAGAGATGCTTGCTGAAACCTTTGTGCCCTGCTCTACCCAATACTGCTGGATGTGTCTATCCATGGCCCTTTATTGTATATATCTATCTATGGGTCGATTTTCCTCTCAAACATTGCCAGGATCTTGAGGGCAGAGAGCTTTCTTATCTACCATGAGGCCTGGAACAGATCTAACTAAATGTGTAAACCTTAGGCAAACAGCTTACTCCCATGGAATCCTGAATTCCACATGTATCAACGGGGGGTTAATATTGTCCTTATTGTATTAGGTGGTCGTTGAGATTTAAATGAGACCATAAAGATAATGCAGGTAACCTGGGGCGTGGTGTACAGTAAATGCTAAAGAAGCAATAGATAAAACATTAAAGAGAATGTCTGTGCTCTCAATGCCCGTGCAGCCTGGGCTCATCCATAAGAAGTTCTCAGGATCATCCAATGAGTAAATGTAGCAAGAATAAATGAAGGAAGTGCTTTATGCGAGGGAAACTTCCTGCCTAAGAACAGTTTCTAAATGAAATTGTGCTCAAGCTGGAGATAAATAGTGGTATCTGAAATTCTTTTTTAATTAAGCAGAAATCTTTATATCTTTTTCTGATTCCTCATAGAAATAAATGTCAACTTTGTTTAAAAGGGAACACAGACCCACTGAACAGTTCAGGAGTTGCTTGCTGAACAGGCAAAGCAACTCACCAGTGTCAGTTAATCTGACAGTTTGGGCAAAGCACTGCTGGACAGAGGTTCAAAGATGGCCTGGCTTTGTTCTGAGCAAATCTCAGCCTGAATGGAATCCTGTTCTAGTCCCCTGGGCTGCACATCGTAGTCACAGAAGACCACCGGACATCATTACTTTCTAGCTTTCTGATGGCACATCTGCTCCATGTGAGAGGAGATAAATTAGAGTCAGGGTCTCCGCACCATACTAAAAATAAATGAACAGTAAACTTCCCTCTAGCACATAGCCAATCAATGATGAATGAATAGGAAATTAGAGAACAGGTGAAGTATAAACGTAAGATTGGTAAGGGGAAAAATGGAAAAGTAGGTGAATATTTTGGTTACCACCTTTTTGCTCCCCCTCTTCCCTCTTGTAACCGTCTCCTCCCTACTGGTACCCAGCATCTCTGTGTCTTATAAACGGTCAGCCTGGTTCTGCCATCTCTAGCTTGCTCTAGTGAATCAAGGAGGCATGGCGCCTAGAGGAGTAGTCCCAGGAATTCATGACTCCACACCAACCAAGAAAAGCAGGAAAGCTATATTGGTCTGGACCCCAGACTTGGCGGGAACACTGGCGCTCTGCTTATTTCCTTCCCTCTCGCGCATGCTCCGTGTGCACTGGCCCCCATACTCCGTTCCAAGCTGAGGATAACCTCTTCCTGACTCCATGTGATCAACCACGACAGGGCTCCTGCTGCTATGTCTCACCCCCTACATCAGATCTCCGTTGATGTGGACATATTTGTCGTGCAAGTCAAGTTCATCATTCCTTTTGAACAGTGTAATCCAAACCGCCAACTTCTCCCTACCTCCCAAGGCCGTGACCCACAGTTGTGTAGTCTCTCCTGGCCCATATTCTGCAGATTTTAGAATTCCTTTCCCTCTCCACTGCTTACCACTAAAGTCCCAGTACGCCGTTAGTTAACAACTATTGTGGACTGATTGGGTCTGCCCAAATTCACATGTTGAAGCCCTGACTCTTAGTGTGATGGGGCCTTTGAGAGGTAAAGAGGGCTTGATGGGGTTTTGAGGGTTAGGACCTCATGATGGGGTTTGTGTGCTTATAAAAAGAGATAACAGAGAGCTAGTGTTTCTCTCTGTCTCTCTGTCTGTCTGTTTGTCTGTCTGTCTCTCTCTTTCCACCATGTGAAAACACAGTGAGAAGGCAGCCATCTGTAAGCCAGGAAGAGAAAGAGTGTTCTCACTACAAACAAAATAGGCTAGCACCTTGTTCTTGAACTTCCCAGCCTCCAGAACAGCAAGAAAGAAATTTCTAAGTCACCTAGTCTATGGTATATGATTACGGCAGCTTGACCTAACTAATAACAATGAATAATACAACAACTTGTTTTCCTTGGACTTTGCTAATCTGCTTTCTGATAGAAGGTAAGTTAGAAAGGAATGCTCATAGATAAAGCAAATTTCGAGAGAGAGAGAGAGAGAGAGAGAGAGAGAGAGAGAGAGAGAGAGAAATAGTGGTTTAATCCAAAGTGATGATGGAATTGTTATTCTCTAACAACTGGTTACTAAGGGAACTGGCAGAAAGTAATACAGACCCTCCTAGTTTTTTTCAAATTTCCTCACATAAGTGGTTGACTACTCTACTGCCAACCCAAACTGACCTGGTAAAAATCTGTTTTGTAAATTAACATTTATAAATGCTGTTCTCTGCTTTTCTTTTCATATCACAGGGTTTTTACTAATTTTAAGTGACATTGCCTCTTCACTGGAGATTAACAAGATATGAAGCAATCCCAATATTTTAATCAATGTTTGGGCATGATTCTTGCTGAATAGCAAGAAATGTGGTTCTTACGAAGATCTGTTTTTCATTTGTTTTCTTATTTGCATCCCTAGTTTAAAGAAAATTGACTTTTTAGGAAGTGAGTGATAACTGATCTTTGAAAATACCTCCATTGGTTGGCTTTGTTGCTATTTAAAAATACTCAATCTGTACCCAAGCACGTGGAGCTCTACTGTGTGTGTACATGTGTGGCCGATGGGGTGGGCTTGCAACGAAAGGCGAGGAGCAGAAGCTGAGGCCCACAGGTGCATTGGCCTCAGGCAGAGTGCCATCCTGCTGGTGGGAAGGGGCTGAGAAGCATTGACCAGGTCTCTGCAGCCCCCTTAAGTGGTCCAAAAAATGCTTGTGCTCCTCTGATGTACTTCACAGTCTTTCTGCAAGTGGAGACATCGCCTGTTCAGTTCAGATTAAGGGCAAGTCCAGACCGGTGGATGGTTCAGAAATGTGTTGTAAAAATTAGATTATAAAGGAATAGATTTCATCTCCAGCAATATCATACTAGATGGGCTGATAAACACCTTCTGGTATAAAAGAGATAAAAATGCTAGGTAAAAGGCTTTGACATGTAATTGTAAAGAAGGTGGGGCTGGCAGCAAAGTAGGGAACAATGAAAGACTATGAATGACAAGAGCATGCTGTTCTATAAGGGAAATAAGCATTCGAGCAGGTGGTTGTCCTGAGGGCATGTGCTTCTGGGAAGACATGGTCAAAGGTATTTTCATGCACACCACGCCTGGTTGTGCATATTAAATGAGAGGTCAGGTTTCTGGTATCCTAGAACATGGATTTTCAGGCATCATGAAGGTACCCAGTGTGCAGATGATAAAGCCAAAGCTTGGGCCTGAGCAGCATGGGAAGCTGGGTTAGAAATTCTCGCACGAAGCTTCAATCCTCAAAATTCAACATGTTTTGTAGGTGAACTGTGATATTTGCATAATCTGCTGTGCAGAAGGAGAATCATACAAGTCTGGCTCAATTCTGTGTGGAGTGAAAAGAAAAAGACAGAAACCCCCACCAAGAATTTCCACCTCATATGCCTGCTCTTCAGGTATGAGGATAGAATTAATGTGATCTGTATTGTTAAAATAAAAAGGAAAACTCAAAACATATCAGACATAATATGCCCCTGAGTTGACAGTGGCCAGGAAAGGTAGGCAGATGCAAATGCAAATCCTCTGGAATTATATACTTAAAACCCAGGTCCCAAAAGTTTCAAGGAATTGAAGCTCACAGTCAATCACCAAATACACAATGAAAAAGCCACCATGAGGGAGTGAATAGAAACAACAAACTATAGAGTCAGAATCATGAGGAATGCAAATATGGAAACGATCAGAGAAAACAACACTTGTATGTTTCATACGTTCAGAGAAAGACAAGAGAGGGATGAAAAAGATGACAAGTTATAAGACCAGGAAGATCTGGGAAAAAGTAAACAAACAGGCTACTTAAGAAAAGAAAAAAAAAAAGAAGAGTAATTGGAATCACAAACATTGGGTACAGACTAAATAGCAGATTGGACACAAACGAAGGGAAAAGTTAATGTTTCAGGAAGTAGATCTGAATAAATTCTCCTGAATGTAACAAAAAGGCAAAGATATATGGGAAGTAAGAAAGTGGATAAGAGACACAGAAGACAGTATGCAGAAAACTCTGCATCTACCTATTTAAAGTTCTAGAAGGAGAGTGTTGACAGAATGGTGGAGAGCCAATATTCAAATATATATAATGGTTGAGAATTTTCTGAAACTAGTGGAAAAATTGAACATCATGAATCCAAACTAGGCCAGTACAAATAAATAAAATTTTAGGCTACTTGCAGTCATGGACATACACATAAAATTCCTCACCAAAGAGTTCCAAAATCAACGCAGCAATGTCTAAAGAAGATAAACAGTGGTCCCAGGCCAACTTTTTTTCTATCCCAAGTCACTTTATTACAGCCTATGGGATTTAAATACCACATTTATGTTGATGACTTCCACATTTATATTTTCAGCCCAGACCTCTTTTTCCATTTAGACTTGGGTATCCAACTACCTGAGCATCGCAGACATCCCAGCCAAAACGAGTTCAATGGGAGCCCTTCTGCTTTCCTCCCGAGTCTGTTTCCCTCACTCTGGTTTTCTTGTCTTGTCAACTCCAGCTCTTCTCTCTGGCTGTTCCCACTTCCCTTCTATTCTTTTTACCTAATTCATTCCAATTTGTCCTCCATACCTCAAGTTTCTCCACCATGAGCCTTTTTCTCATCTACCTCTATCCCCCCACATCAGGGTTAGTTGTCCCACCTACAATTTATTAGTGTGGCACTTACCATGTGGTATTGCAACAGTTGTATACTTCCCTGTCCCTCTCGCTAGGGGCTTCTTGAGAGGCAGCCTCTTGTTTATTGAGAGAATATCGGCTGTGGGTACAGGGTCTGGCTCTTAGTTGTCCATTTCTCAGTAAATATTAGTTGACTAACTGAATGAACAGAGCAGGATAAATGCTTTAGTAGAGTGACACACAGAGAAATAAGCAAGTTCAGGCGGAGGACACAGAGGCATATGCCACACCCCAACCTGAGAGATGCAGCCCAGGAAATGTTCGAACTGACTTTGTTGGTATAAGGATAAGTTTGGCCGCCTTGACAAGAAGGACTAGGGTGTAAAGCAGAACCTTTGAGATCAAGAGCATGTCATGAGCAACGAGCTCATGTGGGAAAATGTAAGGAAGACATTCAGAGCAAAGAGCATGTGTCTGGAAAGCACAAAATGTCCCTGGAAAGGTCAGGCTCTCCAGAGCTTTGGAGGCCAAGCCTCAGAGGTTGGTCATTGTCCCTGGGATGGAGGAACCTCTGAGGGATTTTTACAGGGAGGTTTGCATGGTCAAAGTTACACCTCAGAAAGATCAGTCTGGAGGCAGCAAGGAGAATGGCCCAGAGGGTATGGAACTGGACACAGGGAGACAAGTGGCAGGGTATGCAGCCATCCAGTTGATAAATGACAAGGGCTGAACAAGGACAATGACGATTTGTTAGCAAGGAGGGGCGCTGATTGTTCTGACCGGAGCGCGGCAGGGAGGAGCTAGTGGCGAACCTGAATATTCTGTTAGGACTGTCATTTGGGGGATTATCCAGCTGTCAGCACATTTGCTGGCCTGGCTGGAGCTAAGCTGATTGTGTTTGTGTCTCCCTGGAACCACTGAGTTACCTCCCCACCACTCCAGGAACCATCTGGAGAAGGTCAGTCTGACCTGAGGGATTTATTTTCATTAAAAAGTTTATGGAAGCACGAGTCACTGCTCAGAAAAGCAGAGATTATATCAACTTTGATCCTTTCTGTTGTTCATTGTCTTCTGCTGGTTTTATTTGGCATCGTTCTTGATTTTGAAGCTGAAAACAAATAGTGGCTAGATGTTCGATATTAGCTAATAGGAGAAGACATGTTAATCCTCGGGACTCTAATATTCATGTTAAAATTAAAGCCCATGCAGACTTTTCTTAGCATTTTGAATACCTTTTATGGCTACTAATTGTTAAAGAGAGGTTATTATCTCATAGGTTTATTATGCTGCATTTCTTTTTCTAATTTTCCTTTTTACAAAAGTAATGTTTCAGAAAATATTAATGTTTTAAGCAAACACAGTGATCTCCACAGACCGTTATCTAAATATTTGATTTGCATACTGAATCATACATCTGATAGGGTGGAATAAATGTGACTAAATTCATTACTATAGATGTTACAAGACAAATATTTTCCTTGCTGCACTGTGATGGTTTCAACTCAGATTTGTGTTAGAGGCCACTGGCTTTTGATGCCGCACATTACTATCTCCTCTGTCTTCAATGGACAATGTTGTCGATATCACTAAGCAAACAGACACTGGCCAAGGAATTGTGTGTAAATTTGGCTCTCAGGAAGAGGCCAAGTGAGTGGTGGGAACTGAGTTAAGTGCATTCCGGCAGCCTCACCATGGGCCCAGGCAGAGCTCGTGTATCTATCGGCACCCAGCCTGCCGGGCAGGGTTAGACAGCCCCCAAGGTGCACTGGGGCCCTGGGCCACAGATGGGCTTCAAAGTAAAATAATTCTTTGTCCAAATGAGTGTTAGGGAGTCCAAAAAACAAACAAAAACAAAAACAAAAAGAACTAAGACTAAAGTCCAGTGTCCTACGCAAACGCATGTCTTAGTTTTTACTGAGAAGCAATATTGCTACAGGAAAAGGGGATAGACTTTGGACTCGGACTTCCTGGTTTCCAGCTGTGTCTTGGTTTTCTCATTAGTAACAGGGAGCTTAAAGTTACCTATATCTTAGGGCTGTTATGGGTGTTAAATATGTGAATATGGGGAGAGCTTAGAAATTGCCTGTCGTGACGTAACCAGTTTTTCTCCTTTATCATCTGGCCTTCTATCACAGGGTCTGACCTAAATTCATCCCATTGGCATTCTGTACACACTGACTGACCACCTAGTAGGCGCCAGACCCAGGGCCAGGCCCTAGAAACACAATGATAAAGAAGACATACTCTCTGCCTCAAAGAAACCGAAGTCTAGTACATGAGACAGACATGCAAACGGTGGGTTCAGTTCTGTGTGATAAAGAAATAATAGAAACAGATAATATGTACGTTCCAGAGGCAGCAGAGTGGAGGGAGGCTCTGCCCAGATTTAGGAGGTCTACAAGGAAATGGTTTACATAGGTTCTCACTACTCCTCTGGGTTCTGGGGTGTGACTAGGGGTTAGATTATCCAGAGTGTAAGATGAAGGAGAATAACATGGTTAGAGAAAGCCAGTATAGATTGAAGAATAAGGGAAGAAATATGCTATATCTTTTATCTTTTTTGTCTCTGAGTTGGCCATGAGATTTGTAATCCTGGAGTATTACCAGTTCTTAATCTAAGTTTGGAAACAGTTGCGTGCCTAATGGAAGAGTTAAATTGGTGGATTCCTTCCTCTTCTGGGAACTGGCTTGCTGTGGTCCAGTTGCAGGTGAACTGGCTTCTCTCCAAAGATAGAGTCTAGACTTGGTCCATTATTGTGCTTCTGAGATGATCTTCTGGCCAAACCAAATCAAGAAACTGTTTGCATATCACGTTGAAATTCTTAGCCATTCAGAGCTTCATTCTTTTGGGAGAAATGAAATGGCAAAAAAATTGAGACAACTTAGGCATTTCAAAATAGAACCATCTTTTCTGTGGGCAGAAGACTAAATGATGGAAGTACCAGTTCTCACAATGACTTTCTCTCTTTCTTCTGCCCTTTGTCACTTACCTGACTTTGAATATACTATCATGGTGAGAAATGGATTAAAAAATGCCTTACTTTCCAATTCATTAAAATTAAATGTGTCACATATGGCAAGTGAAAATACAATTTTCAGATGGAAAATAAAAACATTTTTTCCTTCTATTTTGCTGTTATTGTCCCCACAGCCTCATAGTTAGCAGTCTTAAGTTTAAAACGCTGTTTCATACAGATGCATACAGAATTCATATTGGGAACATTAAGAATTTGTGTGCATGGGGGGGGTCCCATGGCATTCTCGAGTGAGACAGGCTGAGTGAAGAAGCTCTGAGATGACTCCTTTTCTGAGGTCCTACCTGGCTCAATCAACTGGTAACAGGGACATTCATAGGTTATTCTCCCAAAGCTATTAAGTATAAAATAACATTGTTTCTAGGCTGGTCTTATTCTTATTCCTGCTTTACATCCTGGCAGAAGGAAAAATGCAGAATTATCCATTTTCCTCCCTAAATCTCTTCCTCATCTTGGATCCCCACTCTTAATGATTCTGCCATCTTTCCTAGTGAAAGATCTCGGAGTCAGCCCATACTCGTCATTATTGTTAATCTCTTGACCTAACCGGTGACTGTTATTTCCATCTCCTTAACTTGATTCCCCATACCTCTCCCTTTCTTCTACTCTTATGACTAGATGGAGGCCCTTAATTGAAAAAAAAAGTCACAATTTTTACATCATATTCCAAAACATCACTCATCTGAACTTTTGTAGTAGCCTCTCATTGCTTTCTGCCTTTTGTCTCATTGTTGCATCCCAGGTTTGTGAAACTGATCATGTTTTATCTTTCAGTAGCTCTAGGACAAAGTCTAAACCTCTTAGTATGGCACAAAGAGCCTTCTGTCATTTGGCCACACCCTCCCCTCCAACTTTCCTTCTTTCTATTCCCTCACATATACCTACACATCAGACATACTTAGGTATGAGTAATTCATCAAATATGTCCTGCAGTCTCTCTTCCTGCCTTTTTGCATGTGTTCTGCCTGATGCTTGGTTTCCTCTTCTCCTCTAATCTCCCCATCAAACCCCTTCAACTCATCTCTCTATGAATTTCTTCTTGAATCATCTGTGTCAGTCACCTTCTGGTAGGAAATAGCTCACTCCAAGTGGGTAACTTCAGAAGAGTTTTAACAAAGAGAATATTTACAGAACAGGGGTAGGATGTGAGGAAATCGCAAAGGGTAGAGGGGTAAGTACCCCGAAGTTCAAACAGGGAGCTGGAATCTGCTCCCTTCCTTTGTCTAGAGACAAAGGAAGCTGTTTGAGGGATGAAGCCAGCCTAATCTACCTACCTTCTGTGCAGGAAGGAAGCTAAGGGGACAAATACCTTAACCTTACCTTTTCCCTTCCTTCAATCTCCTGCCAGCACTCGCCGTTGACTGAAACCGATAGGAGCAGGACGGGGGGGGGCAGGGAGCCTTTGGTCAGCCTCCTGGGGCACAGAGCAGGATGAAGAAGGCTCAGGAATGGATCTGCAAGGGCGAACAGGAGATCCCTGGCACCCCGCCCAAGCAGAAGGGATCACTTTGTGACCAGAAGGACCTGGCTCACACTTCTCTTACTGCCATTATAATGCTAATTTGCAATTACTTGTTTGTATATTTATTTCCCCTATTATGTTATAAGCTTTTGGATAGCAGGAGACATTTTCTTTTTAATAATCTTTGTGTTCCTGTTACTTACCACATGTCTGGCCTGCAGCAGACACTCAATAAACTTTTACCTAAATAAAATTGGTTTATCCAGACAACCATGAAGGAAAGAACAGCCCTGGAGGGTGAGAAAAGTGACACTTCTCTTATTGGCTGTTGGAGGTGGTGGTGGGGGGCATGTCACATGACAGTAACAGCACCTCTTCATGCTCACTGTCTTCTTTGTCTGACCTTTTCCACTTCTGTCCTCACTTCCTCCCTTCAGTCCTTTGATCCATTTTCTCAAAGCATTCCAATGTCTGGAACCCCTAAATCTCAAATCACTATCCAGCCACCTTGAGGTACTAAAAAAGACAAAAAACAGACCACTTCAGAAAAAAAGAAGTCTCATTCCTTCCCAGTTTTGACATCCAGTCTTAGCTGTACTTCTGTTCTGGTTATGTTGACTGAACCACTTATAAACTCTGAATTTCCTCCTGTTTGATCTTTCTTCCCTAAACCTAGAGCACAGTTATTCTGTAAGTAAAGTAGCCTCTTAGCTGTTTCCTCTTTTGGGTCCTACCCCAGTCTCTATTTGGTTCTCTTAGGCTGTGTGTATTCCAGGAAAAAATACTTCCAACCTAAAATATATCATCTGAAAATAAGAAAGGACCTCGCCCTTCGCCACCCTGCATTTCAATCCTCCAACTGGGAGATCTACATTAAATATGACCAATACGGTAGCTCCAGTTGGTTGCCCTTGTGCCCCAGGTGCGTATCTGAACTCTAACTGGGTTTAGACTGCAGAGGGAGAGGCCGAGGGCTCAGAACCAAGCTTTGATGAAGAGAAAAGAGGGCCCTGAAGGGAGCTCCCTTAGCATGACTCTGGAGCGAGTTTTTTATTTTTGGTGGGAATTATAGCTCACTGAGGATATCGTTGGAATTTTGTATGCTTTAGACCCTCGTTTCTACTCTTACCATCTCATTAACGTCAACATATTAATTGGACCAGATATTTTAAAATCTTTTTGCTAGAGTCTGTCTTCGATACACAGAAGGCATGTGTTAGCAGTGACTGTGGGGATGAACCTCAGCCTCTTCCTCATGGAACAGGAGATCAGTGGCGAGGGGGACGTAGTGACGCCGTTGAAGACAGAGAGAAGAAAGGAGCAATGACCCTCTGTGTGCCTACTCTATCTTGGGACTGGTGCTCTTGCTATAAATTTCTTGTTCCTTCTCCATAAAAATCTCTTACTATACTTCATTGTAATTGCTTTTTTAATTCGTTATCTCTTCCACTAGACTATCTGTCCATGAATGCAGGAAATTTGTCCTTTTTATAACCCCAGTACTTAGCACAGTGTCCGACCTATAGCAGATGCTCAGTAGTTATTTGTGTGAAATAATAAATTTATACTGCTTGAAAAACATCTTTGTGTTAATGGGAGGCCTTCGCTTTGTTTAAATAATGGGGCCAGGTGTTGAGTGTGCTGGGTATGTACTGTTGCAATGGGAATAATGATTCTTTTATTCCTTCTTTCATAAAGGGCTAAGTGTGCAAGTTATTTTTATTATACCTGTGTAATAAGACCTAGGCAGAAGAAATGACTGTGATGCCGTTTACCTAATCTGATTCGAAGGCTCTTATGATGTCAAAATATCACCCCTCACCACTTGGGCTAAGCATTATCAGCTTCCGTCAAAATGAGAATGTATATCATGAGGCAGCACGGTGATTCTGTATAAGATATGGATTTGCTAATTGTAATATCACATCAGCTGGAGTAAATGTGGGCCAGGGCCACAGGATGGCTAGGTTGTGATAAAGGTGAAGAAGAAAGGAGGGATTTTGTATATTGCTCCTCAGCGTAGGGTGAGGATAAAGGCAGGCAGCTCAGTAGAGCTGAAACCAGGCTGGCCGAGGTGGAGTGGGGCCGACATGGCAAGGCCAGTCTGTGTGGAGCACTTCAGGCCGGGCACCTGGAGAGCCAGGAGAACGTAGAGTGAAGGGAGGGGTCTTCATATATTTCAAATTTTACCTGGCACTGTGCTGGGGAGTTTTTAAGATGGGCTAGGACACCTGGGTCTACCTTTGAAGTCAATGGCACTAAACACACACACACACACACACACACACACACACACACACACACACACAGAGGCCCTGTGTAAACCCAAGTGGGAAACTGAGGGAAAAGTAACCCTCTTGGCCAAAATGGATTCAATACAGTTCAACATGATCTTGAGCACCAATTAAATCCCTGCAAGGTATTGTTTTGGATGATTGTGGGGCACATGAGACATATAAGACTGCAGCCTTTCCCCCAGGGATCTCACACTATGGTTTTGAGGACTTCGTAACAGAATATCAAACTGACCACTCTTTTGCCTTGTATTTAAAATGTATCAGTCTTTACTTAATCAATAAGGTAGACCAGCTGCCTTGCAGATTCTTGTCAGAGAAAATAGCCTCAAATTGTCAGCTCTCTAGCCCTCATCGGAATCCAATATGAGAGAAGAGATATTTAAGAAAAATGGTCTCCAGGGAATGGTTTTCAAACATGTTATTTTGTTTTGTTTTGTTTTATTTTATCTTATTTTATTTTTGAAACAGGCTTTTTTTCTTTCAATGATGCCTTGCCTGGAAAGTCAATGTGGAAAACTGAGAAAAGTGGAGGTGCTTTGACAGAGAGAGCAGAAGGTCCTTCACTGGTCCCTGAAGCACCTGCATGTGGCCTCACGGCCCCCACTGAAGGAGTACAGTTTGGAAGCCACAGGCCTAAGGAAATGCAAGGGCTTTACTTCTCCCTGAGTTCTGCCCTTGCAAACATACAGTGGGAGTGACAGCCATGACCCATTTAACTTACCATGCCGAAATCTGCCTTCTCTGAGTGATTTCCTAAGCTTACCCTACAGGCAAAAGCAAGAAGGACCTTATGTTTTTTTCCTCTTCATATATTTTTGAATTGATGGAAAAAATGATAAAGTGTGTTACTTTTGTAACTGAAAAAGAAAACAGAAAATGATGATGTAATAAAAGTACTACCTTAGGAAGATGGGTCTGGTAGTGGACTTAGAATAAGTTGGAAATATTAGAAACTACAGGTAGAAAAGAGGTTGGAAGCTGAAGCTGTCAGCAACGAGTGACACTGTAGTTACCTGGACCAGGGTGGCAGCAGGTACGCGATGGAAGACATGGTTTATGAGACCCATTCAGTGTGAGGGCAGATGGACAGGGGAGTATCAGAGGCATCAGGAGAACAGAAGAACAGGGGTGTCATGGCCAAAGAGGCAGAGAGTACCCGCAGGAAAACCCTGTGGGAAGTGATCAGTGGGGTTTGCACAAGGAGGAGGGCGACAGAGAACCACAGTCAGTGGGGTCATGTGCCCTTTTGTCATGAGGGTCACAGTAGTGAAGGGTATAAGAATGGATCATGCCCTTGGAAGTGATAATGTCAAACACTCATTTGGATTTTGGTTACTGATGTAAGATGCTTCCTGCCAAAACTTCTTCCAGGTGAGAGAATTGCCTGCATACTGAGATTCTCTCCGAATAATGCAGTTTAACCAGATCCCAGTGATTCAATAAAAATAATAATTATTTACATCTGTATACATTGCGGATGATACCTTTCTCCATAGGGATTTTACATCCGTTTTCTTGTTTAGTCCTTCTAACAACTCTGTGAGGGAAGTAGAGATAGTAGTGTCTTGGTTTCCAGAAAGTTCAGTAATATACTTGTAGGCAATGGTAGAGCCAAGTCTGAAGCCAGGTGTTTGGCCGCAGCACTGTGCTTAGCGTACCTCCCCACACGGGCTCACCAGTAGGGCCCTGCCACACTGTCTGTGAGTACGCAGCAAGCAGCAGGCTCTTAAAATTATCAGAGTTTCTGCTCTTTTTGGTCGTCTGCACATTCTGCACATTGCCCTTCCAAACTTTTCCAAATTGGATATTGATGTAGGCCACTTGGCTCGAAAGGCTGTGTTCCATTTTTCCAATGTCTCAATTTTATTCATTTAGCTGGTATCTGGTCTCTCCTTATCCATATTTTATCCACATTAGCACCATCTTGTTTGTCTGAACTCCCATTTAATATGCACAGGCAAGTGTGGTCTGCATGTAGATGCCTTGGAGGATGTCTTCTTTGAAGCTTCCTGTCCACCCATTCTGGGTATTTTTGTGGGTCCTATGGCCTGTCCCTGGTTCTTGTCAGTGCACTTACAGAGATGTCCTACATATTTTGCATAAATGTGATCTTTGCAGTGTTTTAAAATTGGCCTCTTTTACTAATGAAGAATATGACTTCTCTTATTTATAAAGCAGTGAGTGATTAAGCACTTAAAAATACACACACACAAATATGTATGTATATACTACGTAGTATATATGATATAGTATATATATATGTGTGTGAGATATATGTATGTGTCTATCTGTTATGTATCTATCCATCCATCCATGCATCCATCCATCCATCCATACATGCACATGTACCTTACATACAGGAGTGGGTCCTGAATTCTAGGTATGCGAACACCCCTAAGAGTGACCTTGAATATGAAGTGCCTGTGGGAGAATATGGTCAGTTTGGCTTAGTCAGTCCCTGAAAGGGTTTTTATACAAAAAGGAACTGTTACTTAGAAGCCCTGAATTTGGACACAGAAGTAATCTTAGAGGCTAAGTCCAAATTCTCATTTTGTCATTAAGAAGACAAAAGTTATAGAATTAGCTTCATATCACCCAGCTCACTATGACTCAACAGTGATTGGAGCCAAAGGATTTCCTAATTTCCATTTTAGTTCCTCTGCTATGTCCCTTTGTCTCTTCCCTCCACATATCTTTGTTTTCAGGAAATACATATTCAGAGGTAAATTCAAATTAGAGTTTAACATCATCATCCCACAACATTTTACTGTGTGTGTTGCTATGATGATCATGTTTGACCCTGATTTTGCCTGGAACCACGGAGTGTCTAACGATGCAGAAGACAGAGGCAGAGGGTTAAGAGCCTCATAGGTATGAAGGAAAGTTTTCAACATGGTTAGCCGGAAACAGGCTTGGAGCTACATCTCATCGGAGGCACCCCTTCCCCAGCCTTCGGTGAAGGAAAGCCACACTGTCTCCTTCTCGCACCTGTCTATTTCCCCGCCGTGCCTTGCGAATTGGAGCCCACCACCAGTTGGGCAGATGCGCATTACTCTGCTTCATAAGGAGAGTATAATTGCCAAAGGGTATTCTGATCTCGCCACCTGAGGCTGCCTTTTGCAGCCTCCCCAGGCCAACAGGAAACTTTTGGCCTCGGGCTGTTAGTCAGGTTTGTCCAATGTTGAAAGAACACTTGATTTATGCAGTTTGGTCACTTGGTAAAATCACTGATTAAAAGCCAAATTGGCTGAACCAATTAGTGCTGGAAACATCTGGCAATTCGAATCAGCACCCTCAGTCCGACAGAGCACCAACCTTGCACCCGTGCAATTTTGATGAAGCACTAAAGCATATGTATATAAACCCAGGGAGAAATTTTGCAAGGAAATTCTTGCTAAATGAGCTGGCTGGTGGGGATTTTCTACTTTAGAACAAGAAAGTTGAGATAGGAAACCTGCAGGGGGTTGAGCCAGAGCATGGTGCTGCTGAGGTGCCCAGGAGCGAGGCAGAGAAGGGTCAGGCAGCTGGTGCTTTCCTACGGCCACGGGAGGGTCAGACCGTTGAGGACTTTGACTGGATGGCCTGGTTATAAAGCAGCTTATAACTAGCTAGTGATTCATCAGTTCGGCTCAGTCAGAGACACTGCTGGTGCACATAGGAATAGCCAAGGCCCGCTCTTTTTGATATTTTATGGCCAGAGCAGGCCTGGACTTTGTTCTCTCTTACCTTGTGGTCTTGGAACCTGAAACACCTAAGCCGACAGTGTGGAATTGTGTAAATGCAGTCTAGTTGTCTCTGCGGCCAGGTAACTGGGAGATCGTTACTCTCTCTACTTATTAATAATGTCATTAATTCATTTAGTCACTCATTTTTTAAACTTTGATTTTGAACTAATTTCAGATTTATAGAAGCTACATTTTCTCCCTGCCCCCTTCAAATATTTTAATGCATGTTTCTTAAAAATAACAACCTTCTCTAACCTGATCACAGTACAATATACAAACACTGTTTCTCATCAAAGTTTAGCACATTAGTTTTAGAATACATACATAATTCTTGCCTTATTTATTTTTGAATGGTCAGTTTAGTGACTATATACTGTGTTTTGGTTATTGGACCAGACGGATAGATGGATATAACTCAGACTCCAACCTTGGTCTATTAGAAAAACAGACACCTAAACAAATACATTATAGTCAGAATGGCAAGTGCAACAAGGACAGAGAAAGGGTAGTTCACAAGAGATCAGAACAAACACTGCCGGGGAAAGGGAGGTCAGGGAAGACCACGCAGGAGAAGCAATTTCTAGAGGGAATGTCTCCAATTTAGAGCTGAGGGCATATTCCGGGCCCAATACATCACGATGGGGATGTGAAGTCCTAGCTGCTCTAAATTGAAGGTGTCACTAACTCCTGCATTTTTTAAAAATCTTAATATTTCTCAGTGTTTTTAAACTTTCGACCCCTATCCACTGTAAAAAATACCCTTCCCAGTTATGATGTGCATGTGAAAGCATGCACACACACACAGAAATACAACCTCTAAGAACAATTTTTGCTCCTTTACTTTTTTTGACATTATTACAAATATTCCCATTTTCCCCTCCGTTGCCTGCCTTCACCCAGCCTCCTTTAAGAACAATCCTTAATCTTACTACTTGTGATATATTCTTATATTTTCTATTCTATTTGTTCTACTTTTTTCTATTCTTTGAATAAATGCAGAGCTAATATATTCAGTATGTGGAAATAAGGACATGGGACTCACATTTCCAACGAGTTGGCTATGCCACTCTGATGCTGGCCTATGGAGCGGTGGAAAGTATCCCAAGACAGCAGGAGTGACCCCTGGCAGCTCTGAGCAATAGATAAGTCAGTGGATCCCAAAGTTCATACACAGAAAAGCCCTGCTCTAGTTGGTATGTTAGATCTGTGTCATCAGAGGGCTCATTTGCTGACTTATAGCTACTGGTACAGGGAAGGGAACCAATGCCAAGATTCCTTGAAAGCTCAGGTCCATCAGTGTTTGTGAGTGGATGGCAGAAGCTGATGGAACTGCTCAGAAAAGATAGAGTTCTCCCATGAGAGAGAGGAAAGGCCGCATTGGTGAGGCGATTCATTCCATTCTGCTAATGTCTTATCCATCCCCGTGACACTATTGTGGGTACTTAGGCTGCTGTGTTGAAAGGCAGTTGGACTTGAGAAAAAAGACTACAATTCTGGGACACTGAAAAGAGATTTCTTGTGCCTCTAGGAGATGGGTAAAAAAGTATCAGCTTACCTCTGATTGGCAGATACTTTTTATCTTTGTAGCACATTTGATCCTGAATAATAAAGTCCTCCAAGTTCCTGTAAACTAGATTGTCCTTTGTTTTAAAGACGCGAGACCCAGGAGGGCTAGAAGTACAGAAGAGAGGCTACAAATAATAGAGACATTCACCCAGCAGTCAAAAGAGGATGGCGTACTCCAGAGAGAGCAGCATGTAAAGAAAGCAAGAGGTGGCCCACCGCCACATAATGCTGGAGTCACAAATTTTGGTTACTGTGTCAGGAGACATTTCTGAGGATCATGGAGGTACTTTAAAATCTCGCTAAAGCAACCTTAGATTTTATATTGTAGTGGTAGGCAGTTAGCTGAGGATGTTAAGAAACAGATGATCATTTACTGACGTCCTTATGAGAGGGACGTACAAAGAAAGAAAGATCAGTGAGATGGTAATTTCAATGGCTTTGGTACAAGGTGCCAAAGAGCTGCAAGCCAGGAGTGGCAGTGGGGGTGCTGGTTCTATCTTCTGAGCATCCTCCTCCCACTCTCGTCACTAGAATGTGAGGCCCATGAAGGGAGGGGCTCAATTTTTCCCTCTTCTCAACTTAGATAGTTGCCGGCTTGTAGCAAGTAATCAATGAAAACTTAATTAATATCTATAGAATTTCATCATATTATTCAAACAATTATATGGGGAAACACACCTTCCAGAATTCTCTGGGTTTCTTTATTGCCTCCCATACATTTTGAACTGCCAATAGTTACAGGTTGAAAAACCTTCAAGAAAAGCTAGTTCCCCATGTTAAAGAACTGATTAAAAAGGTGACCTCATAAGAGACACCCTTTTGGCAATATTGCTTTGCTTTAACTGAATACCAGTGTTAAAGCTGCACCTCCCCACCCCTCCATCACTTCATCTGACCCAGCAAGAATTATATCTTCTACTCATACCATTGGAAGCACATGTACACTTGATTGCCCCACTGAGTGGCGTCCTTAGGGAGCAGAGAACTGACTTTCCTTCGCCACCTGGCAAATATGGGCAATGCTCAGGTATTCCTGCCAGGATAGTGTCAGCGGTGCACGGCGACAGCCTGAGCTTCCACCTGTACCCAGCGACAAGGAGGCAGACGGAGGTAGTAAGAAGTGGGGTAGCTGACAGTCAGCTTCATCGCCTCCGTTTGTGTCAAAGGGAACCAGTGAGGAGCTGAACCTCCATCTCCACCCTGCAGCAACTAAAAAAACAACAAAAAAAATCTTAAAAGAATTGAAATCATACAGAATGTATTCTCTGACCATAATGGAATCCGACTAGGAATCAATTACAGAAAGGCAACAGGAAAATCTTCAAACAATTAGAAGTTAAACAGTATTTTTAATAATCTATAAGTCAAAGAGAAAGCCTCAAAGGAAATAAAAGAGCATATAGAACTGAATAAAAAATGAAAATACAGCATGCTAAAATATATGGGACACAGCTACAACAGGGCAAAGAGGGAAATTTATAGCAATAAAAGCTCATATTTCAAAGAAGAAAAAGACTTAAATCAATAATTTAAGTTCTTATAAAAACTAGAATAAAAATAGCAAGTAGAAGAAAGAAAATAAATGTAAGAGCAGATATTAATTAAATCAAAAGAAAAAAACAGAAAAGAGAATCAATATAACAAAAAAATTCTTTAAAAAATCAATAAAACCTATAAACCTCTAAGACTGACAAAGATGAAAATATAAAACACACAAATTACCAATATCATGAATGAAAAAAAGATTGTCATTACAGATTCTACAGTCACTAAAAAATAATGAAAAAACACTATAAACTCAGAAATTTTACAGGTTAGAGGAAATAAATCAGTTTCTCAAAGAGCAGAAACTATCAGATTCAACCAGATAAAAACAGACAATGTGAATGGTCATTTAAAAATTTTATTTTTAATAGCTCCTGAGGAAAAAAATCTTTAGGTTTATAGTGATTCACTGGGGAATTCTACCAAACATTTAAAGTATTAACATCAATTCTGTACAATCTATTTCAGAAAAATAAGAGGAAGGAACACTTTCCAATTCATTTTATGAGGCCAGAACTATCCTAATACCAAAACCAGACAAAGACAGTAAGAAAAAAGTAAACCGGCCAATATCAGTTATGAACTTAAGACACAAAATCCTCAATAAAATATGAACAAATTTAATCTGTCGATGTACAAAACAAATCATACACCATGGCCAAGTGGGATTTATTTCAGGTATGCAAAGCTGGTTCAAAATTCAAAATTAATCAATAGAATCTAATATGATATCAACTGACTGAAGAAAAAATCAATTGACATAATCATGTCAGTTAGCACAGAAAAAGCACTATACAAAATCAAATATCCTTCAATGATAAAAACTCTCAAAAAAGTAGTAATGGAGAGAAACTTTCTCAATTAAATAAAAAGCATCTACTAAAGTTTACTGCAAACGACACACCTAATATTGATAAACTGAAGGATTTCTCACTAAGGTTGAGAACAGGCAAACATTCACATTTTTACTACACTTATTTAACATAGTACTAAAATCATAATCCATACAAGAGAAAAGAGATAAATTGAACTTCATAAAATTTAAAAATCTTTGTTCTATGAAACACCCAGTTCAGAAGATGAAGAGATAATCTGCAAACTGGAAGAAAAATATTACAAACCACATACTCCGTAAAGGGCTGGTCGCTATGCTATATTTTTTAAAAACTTCAAAGTCAACATTTTAAAAATAAACAATCTAAATAGAAAATGGACAAAGGACTGAAGAAGCTATGCTAACATATAAACACATAAAAATGTGCAACATCATTAGCCATCAGGTAAATGCAAATTTCAACCATAATGAGATATTACTACATACATAATAGCTATAATAAAATATAGTGACAATAACAAATGCTGGGAGGATACAGAGAAAGTGGCTCACTCAGATTTTCTGGTGGGAATGTAATTAGTAATATAGGCACACTAGAAAACAGTTTGGTAGTTTCCTATAAAGTTAAACATGCAACTACCATGTGACCCAGCAAATGCATCCTTGGGCATTTATTCCAAAGACATGAAAACTTATTTTCATATAAAAATGCCTACACAAATGTTTATATGTGCTTTATTCATAATAGCCTAAAACATGAAACAGTCCAGATGCCCTTCAACCAGTGAACCAGTGAATGGTTAAACAAACTGTGGTACATCCAGACTCTGAAACACCACTCAGCAACAAAAACCAAAATGTCGATAAACACAACAGTTTGGATGAGTCTCAAGGAATCATATGCTAAGTGAAAAAAACAAACAAACTATTCCCAAATGGTCACATACTGTATATTTCTATCTGTACAAAATTCTTGAAATGACAAAACTAAAAATGAAGAACAGATTAGTGATTGCTAGGGTTTGAGGATGGGGTGGAAATGGGAGAGAAGTGGGTGTGGCTATGAAAAAGCCACAGGAAGAATCCATGGGATGATGAAACTGTTCCGTGTCTTGACAGCACCGATGTCAGTATCTTGGTTATTTGTACTATATTTTTGAAAGATGTTACCAATGAGGGAAACCAGGTAAAAGAAAACACAAAATCTCTCTGTAATTTCTTACAACTGCATGTGAACCTGTAACTATCTCAAAATAAAAATTAATAAAAAAAACAAACAAACACCCAAGAGGCTTTAAAAATACTGATGCTTGGATCCCTCAACACATTCCCCCTTCCAGATTCTTATAAGGTTGATTTAGGGTAGGGACTATCCAACTCAATTTTTTAAGGTTTCCCATTGGATTTTAATGCATGGCGAGGTTTGAGAACTTCTGGCCCCAGTGTGAATTGGTTCAGCCTGCACGACTTGGGAGGCAGACTCATCTAGTCACAACTTTATGTTCTTTCTTCCTCCAGTTGTGTCACTTGACCTTGATAAACTTTTTAAGTACAAAGACCGTATCCATGAATCACTGGTACGGCATCCGGTTCTCTCAAAGAGACACTTAACATTCTGGTGCTGCTGAGGATGATGGTGGCACTGGTGCTGCTACCAGAGAGTCAGCTGGTAACAATCATTGACCTAGTTGTACTTCTATCACCTAGTCAGGTAAACCTGAATAATCAAATTATGCAATTACCATATTGTATCTGCAGGGAATCTGAGAATGGGAAAAAGATAAATAGGCGTGCTGCCTTCTCTTCTTGCATAAATTATAGCTACTGGCTTATGCATTCTGAACATATGTTTGGTAACAGTTATGAGTTGAGCATATGTTGTTTTAGGAGATTATTTAAATCTTCCTCTAAATCCAAAGAAATCTTTTCTGCATATAAAGAGGCCGACAAAGCACTCCGAGCAACCAGAGGTATTGCCATGAATTCAAGCCTATTTCCCCCCCACAGTCGTATCGAGCCATGTGCAGGTTTTCTGAATGTAATCTTGGTCATCTTTGTTGGTTGGTCTAGGGCTCTTGTGAAAAACTATTTTGCTGAAATGATTGGCTATTAATTTTAGCTGTTGGTAATTTGTTTTTAATTAGGATGTTATTTTCATTACAAATAAAAGTGTTTGGCTGTTAGGAATAGATAAAGGTTGTTGCAGAGTTACTGACGGGGCCCAGGACTCACACAATCATTTGCTGAGCGCCTGTTATGGGCCAGACACTCTGCTAACAAGGTTTTGGGGGTGCTGTGGAGTTCTAATAACTTGAGACCAAATATTACTTTATAAAAACTAATATTATTCCTGGGCATCATACATATTTTTTGGCTTATTGGGTTGATTGGTTGTAGCACCTCTTTAAAAGTTACAGCTCTTTAGTTTTCTTTTCCTTCTTCTCATTTCAACTCCCCGAAGTATTACGTGCTGGTTCCAGCTCCCAAACTGCTAACAGTGCTCTCTGTACATGCATTAGGCACCTTTCCGTTTCCCATCCCTCCCTCCCATCTCCAGATGGAATCTCCATCTGTGCACTTCCTCCCACCAAGAGCACTGGAAGATGCCTTTCACCTCCTGTTTATAGCTCATTCTGTCAAGTCAACTTACTCCATCCTGTTCTGTCTTCTCTGTGATTTTTCTTCATCAATTTTCACCTTTCCCTCTTCTATAACTTCAACCTTTCCCAGCCTCTGCAAGAAAACATGCTCAACTCTCTCTTTTTCTAAATAGAATTTTGGGACCTCTTTAATGTTCTCTTTAGCAGTTCACCCATTTCTCTTCTTATTTCTTTTTCATCAAAATTTTTTGAAAGAGTTATCTTGTTTTAAATATATTTTATTGATTATGCTATTACAGTTGTCCCAATTTTCCTCCTTTGACCCCTCTGCCTGGTTCCCCCATGCCCTGCAGCACCCCCTCCTTAGTTCACGTCCATGAGTCATACATACAAGTCCTTTGGTTTCACTTTTCCTATGCTACTCTTAACCTTCCCCTGTCAATTTTGTGTCTACCAATTATGCTTCTTAATCCCTGTACCTTTTCCCCCATTCCCAATCCCAGCTGATAACCCTCCAAAGACCTCCATATCTGTGATTCTGTTCCTGTTCTAGTTGTTTATTTAGGGGTTTTTTTTGGATTCAGTTGTTGATAATTGTGTATGTGTTGTCATTTTAATGTTCATAGTTTTGATCTTCTTTTTCTTAAATAAGTCCCTTTAACATTTCATGGAATAATGGCTTGGTGCTGATGAACTTCTTTACCTCTGCCTTGTCTGGGAAGCACTTTACCTGCCTTTCCATTCTAAATGATAGCTTTGCTGGATAGAGTCATCTAGGTTGTAGGTCCTTGCTTTCCATCACTTTGAATACTTCTTGCCAGTCCCTTCTAGCCTGCAAAGTTTCTTTTGAGAAATTGGCTGATAGTCTTATGGGAACTCCTTTGTAGGTAACTGTCTGCTTTTCTCTTGCTGCTTTTAATATTTTCTGTTTAGCTTTAACTTTTGTCATTTTAATTATGTCTTGGTGTGGTCCCCTTTGGGTCCATCTTGCTTAGGACTCTCTTTGCTTCCTGGACTTCTATGTCTAATTCCTTCGTCAAACTGGGGGAGTTCTCTTTCATTATTTTTTCAAATAAGTTTTCAATTTCTTGCTCTTCCTCTTCTCCTTCTGGAATCCCTACAATTCAGATGTTAGTATGTTTGGGGATGTCCCAGAGGCTTCTTATTCTATTCTTTTTTTTAAAATTATTTTTTCTTATTGCTATTCTGGATGAATACTTATTTCTTCCTTATGTCCCAAATAATTGATTTGATACTCAGTTTCATCCCATCCCCTCCACTGCTGGTTCCCTGTAGATTTTTCTTCCTTTTACTTAATATAACCTTCACTTCTGCCTGAGTCTTTTTATGTTGTTGCCGTACTCAGTGGGTTCTTCGAGCATCCTGATCGCCAGTGTTTTGAACTCTGCCTCTGATAGGTTGATCATCTCCATTTCGTTTAATTCTTTTTCTGAAGTTTTGTTCTGTTCTTTTAATTGGGACATATTTCTTTGTCTCCTCAACTTGGCAGGCTCCCTGTGTTTGTTTCTGTGTATTAGGTAGAGCTTCTTTGACATCCTGTCTTAGTAGCATGGCTTATTGTAGAAGAGCAGAACTACAAATTGTGTGGGGCAGAGCCTATTGCCAGGGTGGGGAAACCCATTTGACCATTTTGTGGTTCCGTGTGGGGTCAGGACTTGGAGAGAGGACAATGCTGCTGCCTGGCTTCTAGAGGTTTTTCTGGGAGGAAGCTGTCTCCCGGCACTCACCCTGTTTCCAGTCTCCTCGCTTTCTCCCTGTATACCCCTTTCCCCCTTCCAGCTGATGCCCTGGTGCTGAATCCCAGAGGGGATGGGTCTGTGTTAAGTTCTAAGTCCATGCTGGCCTTTTAGGATGAGTCTCCTGATAATCTGGCAGTTTCTTTCTGATGCCCCAACCCCCACTGGTGTTTATAAACAAAAGTCACGGGGATTTATCTTCCTGGCACTGGAACCATGAGCTGCTGGGTGGTCTTGTTTGGGGCTGGGATGCCTTGCTCCCAAGGCATCCCTCCTGATTTTTATCCACCTCATATGAATGTGGGCCTGCCCATTCTGCTGCCTCTCCGCACCACTCCCACAGCTCTGCACCATTCCTGTGGCTCCACACCCCTCCCCCTCTCTCCACATCTCTGCCCCTCCTTCCTGCCTGGGTGAACATGGCTTATTTAAATCCTTGGATGTTAGACTTACATACAACTCCATTTTTCTGGTGGTTCTGAGTGATATTTGTTTTGTAGTCTAGATGTAATATTTTCTGTAGTTGTAGGAGGAGATGAAGCATATCTAGCTATGCCTCCATCTTGACTGGAAGTTGCCAAAATTTCTTGAAAGAGTTATCTTAAACTCACTGTCCTTATTTCCTATCTCCCATTCACTTCTCAATCGATTGTAATCTGGCTTCTTCTTGAATCTTCTGCAATTGCCCCCTGTTCATGCTTATGTTTCTCCCCATAGTGCAGTTTCTCAAAAGGCCTTCATTGTGAAGCTTTCTCTCAGCCTCCCTGGGCATACCTCTTCCAGGGAACTTACTACTTTTTAGTCCTTTAGAAATTCTAAGACTCTTAAAGGCATTTTCGTATGTTTAACTCCTAGCCCATCATTTAATAATATAGACATTCAGTAAGTGTTTGTTTAATGAATGAATCAACAAATGAATCTAAGCTCTCAAATCTGCATCTACAGCCCAGTTCTTTTTCATATGTTCCTAACACATACAACCAATCATGTACAGGATATTTGAATGTTTTATCAGAATTTCAAACTCAGCGTTTCCAATACTAAAGTTTATCATGTTCTCCTGAAAACTGACTTAAGTTCTAGATCTTTGTGAATAACACCATTATCAGTTTCATTGGACAAAAATAAAAAGTTGGTCTGCTAGACTCTTTCTTTTCCCCCACCAACTTATTTGACTCAGTCACTAAGACAATTTATCCTTCTAAATATATTTCAAAATTATACCCTTTCCTTATTTTCACTGTTATTGCTTTAGTTAAAAATACATCATCTTATGCCTCAACAATTTTAAAAACTGCCTCAACAGCCATCATCATTCATTCCAATTCATTATCTGCACTTCTGTGCAATGCTCGTTTTAGAACTCGAATCTGACTCATTTACTCAATAAGTCTTTCAGATACTATGTAAGGCATAGCAGTGGACAAGAAAAACTCTTGGCCTCATGGACTTAACAGCCTACTGAGAATAATCATCTTTCTTTTCTAATTATGACCGTTCCCCAGTTCTCAATTGTTTGTGTGGTGAAATTAAATTAAAAAATCTTAAAATGATACACAAGTTCCCTTCACCATCCGCCTGGGTAGCTCTCAGCCTGTCGTATGCATTCAAATCACCTGAATTCTTTTTTTAAATGTGTCTCTGTATGCCTCTTCTCAAAAGATTCTGATTCTGTAGGTCTGGGGTGAAACCCTCAAAACTTGAGCAGCTTTGGACTCCCAAGTGATTTGAATACAGAATTTCATGGGTCACACTGAGAAATACTAATCTTTACTTTGTCTGCTTGTCAAGGCTGACCTCCTTCCACTTCCCTTTGTTTATCTTATGTTTTGACAATATAAATCATTTTATTTCCTGAGCTACAATGTGATACTACTTACCTCTGTGCACTCACTTATATAGGTTGTATTAGTCAGGCTAATTAACACCAGTTGCTGTAACAATAACGACAAAATCAATGACTTAATACAATGGAATTTATTTCTCTTTTACTCAAAGTCCAAGTAATTATTCCTGAGTAGATCCCTTTTCAGGTGGCTCTCTTGCAAGTGATTACTCAGGCTCCTTCAGGTGGATCTAGTCTCCTTCTGTCCTGAGGTGCTGCAAATATGTGTTCATATAAAGGGGAAAAAATGTGGGGAAGGAAGGTGCACTGAATAGTTAAACACCACAGACTAGAAGGGAGACATATCATTCGGCTCATATTCCATTGGCTAGAAGTGGTCACATGGTCCCACTTAGAAGCAAAGGGGACTGAGAAGCAGTCCTGGCTTGAAAGCCTTTTTCCCAGCCAAAACTTCACTCACAAACTTTTGGTCATCAGAGATGCCCCTGCTACCCTCGGCCTCTCTGATTACTAAACATCCATGTGCTCCCTTCTTCCCACCCACAGCACACATTCACTTCCCTCCTCTTAAGGTCTCATATAAAGTCTGTCTAGTCACTGTATCTAACTCACAGCCCATGATTTCTGAGTGATGTACAGTCTCCACATTAGATTCAGATGTAGCTCTTGAAACATCTTGGCCAAGCAATCTGTACACTAAAGGGACAAGTCATCCTTCCTGCTTCCACCCCCACATCCAAAATGCAGTGGTGGAGCCGGGACAGGGTAATCTCAGGACAGACACTCATCTAGAGAAAGGGAGCATACAAGACACAGCACAGCTTTGATCTTAGAAGTTATGGAACCTTGAGCATTTGGAAGGCCTCTTGCCTTGATGATGGGGTAATTTTCTTGTTTAGGCCCAGACACTATTCTCTGGGGACAACTGTCTTGTCCATTTTTCTTAGCCCCTGGGTCTGTTTTATGTGCCACATTTTTTTTTTTTAATCTTTCATGTGCATGTTGTGCATGGTCACATCCGAAAAAGGCGTGGGAGGCACCCTCTTCATGAGAATTGCATAGATTTTACTCCCTTCTTCCTACTCAGGCAAACCAGAGGGCCTGAAGGTAATTGTACCACTGGACTAGTCAAAGACTTTTGCTTAGCAATAATATTTATTCGAAACTTGGTCACTTTCTGATCTATTTTCTGCTAATAAATATCAGGTGCCTGTAAGCATGCTCAAGAATTACTAGATATAACACTTGGTACTGATTTATTTCATTGCTTCCTTTATGTTGCCCCCGTATATTGCAACCTAATGATGACCACCTTACGAATATCTGAACCAGGTATAACTAACGTGATCTTTGCACTGAACCGCTTTAATCAATCAAAAGAGTTTTTAAATGCCTGTGATTTGAAACTGTCTTTATTTTTTAAATTTTCATTTCTTAGCGTTCAGTGTCTTGAATCAGTCAGCTTTCCAGTCTTGCAAAACCTTATGTATTTACTCTCTATGCTCTCATTTCTGCTTGCAAGTCAGCCAGTTCTTTCTAAATCAGCACATTTACTAACACTCTGTTTTTCAACCTCTTCTCTTAGAACCGTAGACTGAGTAAGCACATCTGCCTCCCTACTCACCATATGAAAATTTTTGACAGGTGTTTTGCTTCTGCATTACACAAACTTCCGTCTTTCCAACCTTTGATATCAGTTTTCTTGCCACCTGAGAGCCAATTCACACTGTCACATGGCTCTATTTCACTCTTCAATACATTCATAACTCCCAATGCCACAGACCTTACCAGCCTGTATGTACCAATGGCATCTCCTTAATAATATTAACTCTAATGCTGCTGGAACATGTTCAAAGCCTTGCATAAAGGATCTTCAGAGCCCTGAAAGGTCTTCCCCATGCATATGAGAATCATAATGGATTTCCAAACAGGTTGGCTTTCATTAAACTGCTTTTGCTCTTTGGCCAGTATCCTCTGGGCACTGCATGTTGGTCCAGCTTTCATTATTTTCACTAGGTACCTGCTGGGCATTTCCATGTCCACTGGGCATCTGCCATCCCCTGTTGAGTATCTCAGTTGCTGCTAGTGCTTTTCTAACTTTCCCTTCTGTAATGAACTAAATTTCTCAGTGCCAAAATATTGCTATATTTTGCACTGATTTGTCCCCTGTACTTGATGCCACTCTTTGGTGTCATTCACAGAGCTCGTGCATCATCTTTCAAAATCCCCTCATGTACTTTTGCTCCTACAGTCTATTTCTGTGGCACTCTCGGTTCACAGAGCTGAGACCACACCACCAAACCTATCCTTGGTTCAGTTGTGCCTCCTACACATTCTGGCTTTATTATCTCTCTCTCCAGGCACAGTCACCAAAATTTTCTCCTGTCTGGTCTTTTTCTCCTTGATAAATCAACTTATTCAACTGATCCCTTAGGATTTCTGGGCTCATACCTTTAAGCATTTTAAAATCTAAAACTAGACTTTCCCATGACCCCCTCTACAAATGCATTGTGTTGTACGAGTGGATAAATGTTCTCTCTTCCTAGATTATCCCTCTTACTTTGTTTAGCCAGAGAACTCCTGCTCAGTTTCCAAAACCCTAGTTCAAGGATGACCTTCTTAGTGAACCACCTCAACCTACTTTACGCATTACCAGATAATCTCACTTTCTGATCTGTGCCACCTCAGCATATAGCTTATTAGAATGACTGGTAAATTTTAGCTTGCTTGTCTGTTTCCTCTGTGTCATAGTGAGACTTTTAAGTATATTCTGTGTCTTCCATGTAGAAGGTATTCGGTCAATGTTAATTGGTTTAATCTTACCAAATTCCCTTTGTTAAAGGCTAGCTCATCTTCACAGGTGGCGAAGGCCTTTTTCAATTTGACCTCCCTCTGTCAGATACCTGTGGATAAACTGGCTGCCTCTGAGAGGGTGGGGGAGTCGGTGGGACACTATGTGAATCTGAGGGTCGCGTAGCGTGTAAAGATGTGCCCCTCCCCCACCCCTCGCTATCTGACTTCCCCTCAATATCTTAAGGTTTTATCTGCTCCTAGTGTTTAAAAAGTTTTGAGTTGATCAGCTCACAGAACCGCATGTGGCAAGGAACAACATTTTGTCTTGCAATGTTATTCGAGTTGTGACACAAGGCTCCTTGACCTAAGTCATGAGAAAACATGATATCGTTTTGATCTAAAAACTGCCATAGAAAGTAATTGTCTTCTGAAGCACATCTCAGACAATGCAGATACCAACTTAATTTTTCTCTTTCACTACTGTTATTTATGAGGCAGAGGCTAGGAGAAGAGAGATGTTTTTAGATGAAAGGTGAAATATTCTATTGTAGAAGTATGTTTTATGAGGAAGAGAAAGAGATATATAATTTCTGACTCTGGGTTTGCATAAGCTCCGGATATCTTTTAAGTTACCATCTCAACACATTATTTAAGGCTCTGTTTTCTAGGATCTTGAAATCATAGTTTATTTTTTGATATAAAGTCCTGTCATTTGTGGGTAAACTCTCCCCTAACAATCACTAAGCCAAGGGCATTTTTTTCCATGGATCTTCAAGGTTAAAAGGTTTCATTTACCCGGATTTTATTTAATAAATATACATACCTTGCCATAAATATGTTTTTAATGATACTTGGTTTATACTGTAACATTTTTCACTGATTTCTTTAATGACAACACACTTCTCTGTTGTGATTTGAATTCAGGAATGAGGACCTTAAGTACAATGGGAGATTTAAGAACAAGTAAGAGGCCTTACCGAGTGGGGCGGGGAGGGGGGAGCATTTTCAGGGAATTCTCCCAGTGAACAAGGTTCTAACCCTGAATGATCATAGGCACTGGCCTCACACCCCAATGTTGCACAGGTAAGCTGATTGCTTTAGGGATGGTGGGATCAGCAGGGTTGTTCAGGCATTTGAGATGTTCTGTGGCCGAGGAAGGTCCCTTGCTTGCTGTCTCTTCCTAAACGAGGCGAGTCCTGAACTGGCCCTGAAAGGAGCTGAGCGTGCAGGCTGGTGCTTGCTGAGAAGGACGTGTGAGAGAAGACAGTGGATGGGTCAGAGAGAGAGAGAGGAGAGGGGTGAACAGGCTTGCGAGCACACAATGGAGAGCAGTAGTGCGTGGAGCAAGGGGAAGGGTGGAATGGGAGGGATAGAGATGATAGAAGAGGGCTTTAAAAGATAAGTCCACATGTTCTTGTGGAACCCTTCTCGAAGATGTCAGAAGTCAAACTTGTGTCGGGATCCCAGGTGTGGCCCAGACCCCGTTCTCCAGGCTGCACAGGTGTCAGCCATGGCCTTAAAATCTCCTCTTACCTCCTATACGCAGACCTCAAAGCCAAAAGTAGAAATCATCTGAAGGTGGAAGAAGCCAGTGGCCCCTGCGATATGCAGAGGGGGTGGCTGGGGCTGCCTGAGAGATGGATAGTAAATCTTTCTTCCCTCAAGGCCCGGGCTTCTCAGTGCGGCACGATGAACATTTTGGGCTGGGTGATTCTCTGCTGGAGGGACTGTCCTGCGTACTGTAGAATGTTAGCGGCATTCCTCGCCTCTATCTGGTAGGTGCTACTAAGCAATGCTCTCAATTGTAACAACCAAAAATGTTTCCAGATATTTCCAAATGTCCCTTGAAGGGCAAAAGTGCTTCCATTTGAGAACAATTCTCTAGGTCAACATGAAGACAAAAATCACATAGCCTCAAGTCCTTGTTTCACTCAGAACATTCTAGAATATGTCCCTGGAATCTTGAGCAGGTCTCCTATATTTCAATCTCTTGGACTCTCTGAACATACCTTAAATCTGAATAATGACCTTCAAAGAACACGAGGCTGCTACTGCTTGCAGAATCCTCCACTTGGACTCCTATCGATAGCATTATATTTTCCTGTAAATGCAAAACTCTTTGAGAAACATATAGATGAAGCAAGAAGGTGTGGGGCATTTGAGAAGAGTTTAGGTAGGGAGTTTCAACAGACTGTTGAATTCTTTTTCGTCTGTGTAATAGCTTGTGAATCTGAACAATTTACTTAGTCTCTTTGGGCCTGTTTTCTGATTTGGTAAATCATGATTTAAAAACCTAACTCTCACCGCATTTCAACAAGGCTTTTGAGGAGAGATAATGCATGTATAGTTATTTATACATAGCAGGCTTTCAATGAACAAACAGCCGAGATTACTGTGGTCATATCACTCAGCAAGAAGCTATATTTGGCATAGTACTTAAGATTGATAACAGTGTGGGTGGACTTCAGACATGAGCCAGAGAAGAGGGGATTGTAGCTGTATCACTACTACAGTTTATTATAAAAAATGTTACTGTGGACCCAACTTCTTATCAGCAATATGTGCAAGGAATAGGATACAAAAAAAGTACAAGCTGAGGCTATGATCCCCAGGAGCATCAGAAAACCAAGTGTCTGTGCCAAGTGAACAAGGCAGGTATCACTCACCTTTGGTCTCAGAAAAAGTAGGTTCTGACCTACACCTCTGAGTCCTTTTGTTAAGCCTGGAAGAGCGGAGAAGGGTGCTGCAGGTATACAGAAGGAACATCTCAGGTGTCTTTGGGGACGGCAGGTGAGGCAAGCCACTCTGCTTTGCAGGAAGACCGGGGCGTGTGGCTGCGGGGGCATGGAGGACTGTAGTTCCTGGCCGGCAGTGAGCCAGCCTGCCGGGGGGAGGGACAGGCAGTAAGGGTCAGTAAAAGGGAGAAGCTCAGCCCCAGAGGAGACCCAGAAGCAGAAGAGCCAGGTAGAGGCAATGCAGCAGTGAAATGCCCATGCAGATACAATCGCTGTTCAAATAGCAGAGGGTTCAAAACTCAGTTTTCTCGGATGACTAAATATTAATAAGGTACTAGTAGCCTGAGTTGCTAAAACATTACTAAATTTTTAAACTAGCTTGCCCTTTTCTCATTTCTTCTGAGCCAATATTTTCTTCCGTGATACTCATTTCCCTTTTAATTGCCACGTAGGCTTATTGAGAATATACCGTCTTTTGAACTTTTCATTTTATAGCATAGAAAATGCAACCTCATTTCTTTCATAATATATTTTTAAAGAGCAATAATGAATCTCCTGAAATTTTTAACTGGCTATTTAATGGTAGACTTACCTTGAGCTCAAAACTCTTCTAGACAATCAATGATTGTTCTATAAATATGCAGGAATATTAATTATTGCTGACCTTAATGCTCTCTCCCTCCCAGCTGTATGATTCAATTCGTTTAAAACCTTACACATGAGGCTGGGCATAAATATGACAGGGAAGTACTAAATTAATGATCACCTCATTTCAAAATAGACTCTTCTATTTTCCTGAGTGTGTTTTCAAGATTAGATCAGAGCACTGATTCCTGTGTGAATGGTAGGAGATGACACATGAGAAAAGAGACTTTGAGAGCTCACAGGAAAGCTTGCCCTACAGGTCAGGAGAGGGCACACGTGTGTGTGTGTGTGTGTGTGTGTGCGTGATTGGTGAATCAGCGGAGGAAGAGGAGGGGCCATGGGCTACAGACCAGATTTGGATCTGAAGGCAGGCAAAGGAAAAATCATTGTCATTGATAGATAAAGGAAAAGGTCCTTTCTCAGGTCCCGTAAAGATCAAAGTAGTGTCTTGGCCACCGAAGTTAGCGTTAGGGAGTCAGATTTTCAAGTACTCATTCAAAAAGTATTTTGAGTATTTATTATGTGTCAGGCACTATTGTAGGTTGTGAAGATATGGTGGGGAACAAATCAGATGAGGTTCTGTCCTCTTGAAGTGTCTATTCAAATGGAGGACAGATTTTATGCACCTACACATATACAGGATAATTCTAGAGGGTGATAAATGCTGTGAAGAAAATGAAATAGGGTAAGGTAATAAAGAGTGGGTGGCTTCTGGTTCTTAGGGTGAAGATTAAAGAAAAATCCCCTCATGTTTCTGGCAGGGAGAGAGGAAAAGTAATCATTTTGAAATACATCCACAGTGTTCTGTTCTTTTTAACCAAGATCTTTCCTCAGGGAATGCTGTTACCAGAGTCTAACCAAAGTGGGTTTTACCCCAGCCTAACCAAAAAAGGGTAAGGGACATATGCAATACCAGCCTCATGGAGCCTTCCTGTCTTACCTCAGGGGCAAAAGGGCTGAGAAGCACTTGGGAAGGTCACAGCCTCGCGGCACGGGCCCCATATAAGACTGAGTTCTAATCACAGGATTATAGAATGCCTCCCCTCTCCCACGCCTCACCACCTCGTCCACAGGGCTCCTGTATTATAAAGGGATTACAAGGGAAAGAACTGCAAGGTTCAGGTTCAGATTCTATTTATGAAGGGAAACTCAAACATAACAGAGACAAATATAAAGACACCTTTGACACCTACAGGAAACAGTAAACCGCCTCATTCCTGGCCAGATAAACATAAAACCTCACACTAAAAGCCTGTTCACCACTGTTCCTTTTACCCAATAATCACGTTTGGCTTTCAAATAAAATTACAAGGTTTGTATGATATTGTAATATGATAAGAAATAGGTATTTGGTCTTTGTTTTCAATTCCTAGCACAGAGCTCCTAAAACCCTTGGAATCTCTGGAGTGTCTTTTGTATACTGATGAGATGGCTGGTGGCAGGGACCCTGAAATAGCTTCAGGGAGGGAGCTTGTCACCAGGAAGACCAAGGACGCGATTAGAGGCTTGGAACTTTCAGCCCCAACTCCCAGCCTCTGAGGAGGGCACAAGGACTAGAGAGTGAACTAGTCGCCAATGGTCAATGACTTAATTAATTGTGTCTACATAATGAGACCTTTATAACAGTCCTAACCATCAGGGTTCGGAGCTCCTGGTTAGTGCGCACAGTGAGGTATTGCCGGTGTGGCCTGCCGAGAGAGGACATGGAAGCTCCAGCCTCTTCTCTCACTCCTTGTTCTATGCATTTCCTCCATGGACTAGTTCTTCAAAATGTTGAGGTAAATCAGTAAATGTAAGTGAACTGCTTTCCTGAGTTCTGTGAGCCATTCTAGCAAATTATGAAACCTGAGAAGGAGTTGTGGGAGCCCTTGATTTGTAACTGATCCGTCGGAAGTACAGGAAGCTTGGGACTTGCAGTTGGTATCCGAAGTTGAGGAGCAGTCTTATGGGACTGAGCTCTTAACCTGCGGAGTCTACACTAACCCTCGGTAGTTAGCATCAGAACTGAATTAAATTATAGGGCAACCGGTTGGTGTCTGGAGAGTTGGAAAATTGGTTGACGTGAGCTCAGAGCTTGGTAAAAGTCACTGGGGTATCAGAAGGTGGCAGCACTGGAGTGTTCCTCTAAGAAGGTGACGGTGAACCAAGGCCTGAAAGGTGGAAGAGCCATTCACTGTCATAGGAAGGGTGGACCAGACACCAACAAGCAAAGGCTAGGAGCAGAGGCGGGACTGAGCTTTGACTGAGCAGGAAGCAGAAATGGCAACTGGTGTGGCGAGAGCAAAGACGAGGTCAGAAAGGTGGATAGGAGCCAGGCCATGTAGGATCTGGTAGACTAAGGTTAGAAGTTCGGATTTAATTTGACTTTATTCCAGGTATTGCCATTTCTTCCTTTCCCAAGAATGAATCAATATGGCTGTGCAGGAAAGACAAGGTACAGGCCCCTAAGGTGAGGTAGCCCCCGCCTCAGCAGGACCAGACTCTGTCCTCTTTCCCTCTCCCATTCCACAACAAGCTCGGCTTGTGGAACGGTCCTTTAGGACCATTGCATTCTCCCTACAGGGAGGGCTGCCAAGTAAAACCCCGATCAGTCCCATTACGGGCAACCATTAGCAGCAAACCGCCATTGGCCTGACTTCCCTGTTAACCTGCCGAACCTTTAGCCTCCTGTGTCCCTGCTCATGGCCCAGAGGCAAAGCCCTTGCCTGTTCTGCCCTGGACACAGGCGTGGTTCTCTGATCCAGCCTTCCTCCTGCCAACCTAAGAGAGTCTCAGCCTTGCCCCTTAATCCTCATTATTTTTTGGCCCCTTTTAACCCATTATTAAGATAAGGAAGATCCAGATCTACAGTGGAGGGTCTGGTCTTATTCTGGGCTTTGTCCTTTGCCCAAAGCTGGCTTCTATGGCCACCTGGGACTGGGAGGGAAAAGCATGTCTCTAGTCCTGCGACATCCAGACAGATGTCAACCAGCCACACATGCCTCCCCATCAGTGCTTGCAGCTGGCGTGGCTCTTCCCGCCACCCCTAAACCTTGACTCCCAGGCAGCCTGGGGAAACCCCAGGAGCCTACCCTCAGGTATGGCTGTGACAGATGGCAGGGCAACAAATTGATAAACAAATCAAATAAAATAATCATCTGGCTGCTGTCATTTCTGGATTCTTTATTTTATTGATTGATTTCCATAGAATAGGCCCTTTCTTTAATATAATGCATTTATCTGAGTATCCCAGCTGACAGAGATAATCATGGGCCCTATAAACCAAGAGGAGGCACATTAATGTTCATAAGTATAGCAGATATTTACCTATTTGTTCTGGTTTACATTTATTCTGCGTGAGCTATCTTTCCCTTTCATGATAAGTTAAAGGTCACTCTCCAATATTTATATTCTCCATCCTTCATAGCTGCTATTATTAATAATAACCAAGATCATAAACGTCACCATTCATTGAGCTCCTTCTCATGCCAACATAATGACACGACAGCCCTCACACCCACCCCATCCTGCTATGGGTACGCACCAACCTTACAGCAAGGCTGCAATGCAAAAGCTTTCATTCCCGTTTTTCAGATTAGGAAACTGATGCTTCTAGATATCAGGCAATTTGCTCAAACTTGGCCATCAAGAAACTAGCAGAATTCAAACCTTGGCCTTTCATAGTAAAAAAATCAATGCTCTCTCAGATGTTCTCAGGTTAAAGCTTCTGAGACCATCTGCAAAGGTTCATGCAGCCGTGGGAGTTGTCAGTGATTGCAACAGGTCGAATAGATCTTTGATCGGTGTCCCTGGCATAGAAAAATGAGTTTGGTTAACCAGTTATATGACAGCATAATCATACCACTCTCCTGCCCCTTATACCAACTATAATATTGCATCTTATTTTCTAAATTGGAGTCCCTCGATCTTCTGCTAGTCTGGGAAGCTTTCACCTCACTCACCCATCCCTAACGAGTAAAGTGCTTGGCGCAGAGTCAGCATTCTGTCGGATGAATGGTTTCTCTGCCATCTTATTCATCTTACACAGTGGCATTCCCTCCACCTCATGTCAGCCCTCAACCCACCCTCCTGCTCAGTCCCCACCAGCCCCAGGACAAGCACCTTCCTCATCTTCATCCTTAGAGACTTTTAGAAGATCACTGTACTTTTAAGCCCGTTGGTATTGTTTGATATTTTTTAATTATGTTAAATAATATTGATATATTTTCATGGGTAATCATATGTAATGTATAATGTTCAAAAGCTTCCAAAGGGTATATAGTTCCAAGTAAATCTAACTTCTGCTATTTCTTATGTAGCCTCATATTTTACATGCGTCCTTTCAGAGACAGTTCATACATATATAAGCAAATGCGTATGTGTGTAAAAAGTTTAAACATATGATTTAAATCACCCCTTCTTAGAACTGCATGTGCAGTATGCCATCATATATGTTAAAAATGTTTCATTACGGTTTTTAATGCCAAAGTGCCTGATGCATTTCTTAAATGTATTATTTAGACTGTTTCTAATACTGAAGTACCAGAGACATTCACTAAAAATTACACTGTATTATTTGATACAATGCCATAAAGGTAACCATGATGTCCCTGCTTTGGCCGGGACTGGATACCAAGTGCTATGCTATAGAATGAGTGACTAGCTTTCTGGTGAGCCCGATGGGCTGGCGCACTTCCGATTGTGGCTTCACAGGGTAAGTCCAGTAATGGCTATTCCGTGGTGCTGCCCATACAAAGAAATTCAAGTGGTCTCAGGTAGCCTCTGATCCCTGCTTAATAATTCTTGCTTTCCTAATATCCTTGCTGTGGGAAGAGCGGCCAAAGCAGTGTGTAAGACACAGAAAAGTAATGGCAGAATATTCAACTGCTTTAGTGAGTTTCAGGCTTGTTGAAAGCTTTAACTTTCATGACTAGAAAAATAATAAAGAAAAATAAAAAGAGAGAAGTTTCATTTTAGAAGTCCAATGAGAAGCTTTAAATTTTATTATTATTATTTTTAACAAGAAATCCATGTTCCTTGTGGTTTATCTTGGCTTAAGGTGATGTCCTAAAGTATGAACATGTTTCTAAAGTAGTTTGTTCTTATAGGACGGTGGGTATAAAACATTTGGTTATTGCAAATCCCAGAGACCAGGTTCATTAAGAGAATCAAATCAAAGGAAACTCAGCCTATAGAATGAGAGGAAAAGTTAATTTTTTTTTTTTTTTAGACTCTCAGACTTTATAAGGGATTTCTCCAAACACTCTCCTCAAACTGTCCGTAACTGGGAGTCTGCTTTTGGAGAAAGGACAAGGCCACACGAGCCTCTGACCCGGGTTCTGGGAGGCCCTGCCTTCCAAAAACCCACTTGGGAGAGTCCAAGGCTCTGTCAGCATGAATGACAAAGGCCTGCAACTGTGCATATTGTACCTGAATTACCTGATTTTTTTTTTCCTTTAAGAGCCATAGTAAAAAATGGTTGAACCACTTTTATTTGTAATGTCCTATTCTGTTACAGAAGAACCAATCTTTCAGTGTTATCTAAAGTGCCCTAATTCATAGGCTTTGAGCTGCATGATAGCCTGGGGCAATTGCCAAGTACAACCCTCTCCGCACAGCGACACCACTGTTTCGATTCTGTAATTCCTCCCTCAGAGGCAGGTGGGGTTTTCCACGGAAGCCACCTCGATGAGCCCAACAGCCTTTACTTTTCCCTTTCTCCACATAAGTAAAGGGAATTTGATACTTGCTGCGTGGCGAGGCCTAGAGATGGCAGTCAGCGTTTGGTCAGTGTGAAAGGAGGGCGATACTCCAATAGAACAGGAACCAGTTTAAGTTCAGTCCGGACTGGACTATGGCTATGAACTCTTGACTGGGGACTTACAGGAGTGATTTAGAGCAGAGTTATTTATTTGGTTGTTGGCCTGTTTGGCTAGACTAAAGTTTCTTTCTGGATATCCTGTCTGTGGAGAGAGGACTGAAGGTGGAGGGGGTGCTCGAGAAACATATTTACTTCCTTGCCCTTTCGATATGTGTCAGCTTCCTTCTTGCTATTTCCATTTTTCTTGGCAGTAGCCCCAAACACATTCAGATGTATGTAGCTGTTTTCCCCGAAGCTGGATATCCACCTAGTTCTGTGAGAGAAACTGGGTATGTGGAGCTCAGTCTGATGAATGGCTTCCCTAAGGAGACCGATTGCCCTTTGAGAAAGTAGATGCAGAGGGAAACTTGACACACTGCTTCCACAGGCACATGGTCTAACCTTGGTGACCAGGAGACAGAGTGACATGGAGAGAGAGAGGGGACATCCCCCCATTGCTGCACAGATTGTAAAGTGGCCTTAGCCCAGGAACTCCAGGAACTCCAAGGAGCCTGATTCCTCTGGCACCTTGCAGTTCAAAACTTTGAGAAAAGGAAGAATTGGCCCTCTTGACACAAACCTCACCAGTCCTTTGGCGGACGCCAGCGTTTGTGAAGCTCAGCTTTGTATGCCAATAAAGGACATTCAAGTACTTTTCAAGAATCTATGTGAGACTTTCCTGGGGACTGCAGAGATGCAGAAGATGAGTATTTTGCCAGTAGTTTTAGTAAACAGGTGGGAGAAAAAAATAACAGAGAAATTAGAGATTTTGCCTTTAATGTGACCCTAGGTGCATGTCCTGCCCTATGAGCTGCAGTGAAACCAGTACAAGCCATCCAAAGCATGTTCTTCAGCTTGTTGTTCCATAGCTAGTCACTGTTGAATGATGACATGAAATGAACATCACTGGGATATGGTTATACAGAAAACATGGCCATTGAAAAGAAGCAGGAAAGAAACATGAAAACTCTACTTTACCCTGATATCTAATGTTGTTTACCACCTGTTCTAAGCATTTCACATGAATAATCTCATTTATATGAAATGATCCCAACAACCCACTGAGGTCACACTGCTATTCTTAGTTACAGATGAGGAAATTAGGATTTAGAAATGTTAAGTAATTTCCCAAAGCAAGATAGTAATTTGTGGGTCTTGGAAATGGAGACAGGCCTCTCTGATTCCAAAGGCTGTGTTTTTGATTGCCACGGTCGGTTGCCTCCCCTGTGATTTACCTAAAATCCTGTAATTCCCAAAACCAGATTGGAAAGGAAGCAATAGTTGTACATTCTCTGGGTAGGGGAGCTGTTGGAGAGTCAACACTCTTACCTCATTGCACTTAAGGGGTATATATATGGTTTAAGGTGAAAATAACTATATATTCTGTGATTTTTGCTGCTATATCTAAGAAAAGGGGAGGAAGTGGGAGAACTATGTTCTCTTTTTAGGAAGGTGAGAGTTGGGGAACTATTATTTATCAAATAGGCACTATGGGCAAGCATGGTTTTAGACACTATGTATACCTACTTGCTTCTATCTTTCCGGTGTGGATCCTCTCTTAGAGTTTCAAGGAGGGCTCCTGGTGGCTTAACTGGGCTCAAATTTAAAAATACAGAGCATAGCAGTCATTTCTGCTGAGGGGCCTCTCACACAAACTGCATTTCAAGGAGAATCCTGTCCTAAGCACCTGCTTCCTGCGCTGACCTGCCTGCCTGCACTGTGTTTCGGTCATCTGAGCTAGCCTTTATGTAGAAGCTCCTGGGTTCATATTTCAACCAATAGGACTGAGGCTTTCCCCATCCAATTGGAGCTGGACACCTATATTCACCAACCAATCAGAGCAGCTTCATTTCCCTTTCCGCCAAAGACTAAAGACTGCCCTTCCCCAGCTGGAGCTGAAGCACCGGAAATGAAATGCCAAAGATGTCTTGTGGGAGCAGAACAGCGGAGACCAGCACCGGAGCAGAGCAGGGCAGGGCAGGGCAGGGCAGGGCAGGGCTGTGTACCCGGAAGGGGAACGACCCCCGGGGTCTCCTAACAGCTGTGCTGTTTCACAGTGCTGCCTCCTAGTTGAGCTGTAACACTATCGAGCTGTTGCGCAGCTATGCTGTATCACAACTGAGCCGTTTGCGACGGAACGGTCTCCTTCTTCATCGCATCCCAAAATGGGGACTCCTGAATTGCTGCCAGCAACCGTTGGTTAACCCAGGGAATAAGGATGAGTCCACTTCTACATTTTTGTTAGATTGTGTTTGGATTTCCAAGTTCTTCATCAGGGACTATAAAGCAAAATAAGTACTGGAGTTTTGGCTCTTAGAGAATCAGCTCTATAGATTATATAACTATAATAATATTATGATACATACGTATTTATTTTGTTGTGTATTATTATAGTCATTTCATTCTGTTACTCTATAAACAAGTGGAGAAAAATAGAAGAGAATGAAATCATGTGCTAAAATGCATAAAGCAGTACTAAAAAACGCCCTTGAGAGAGAACCATGGGGACCAGAGGAAATAGAGAAGGCTCTTCAAAGGAGGGGCGACTTGAGTTTGACTTTTGCTGGGTAGAAACTGGTTGGTTGGGCTCTGGCAGGCTAACTTTCATTAATTAGAGCAACACTCACCATCACCACAGGAAAAACTGGGTTTAATAAGTATTGTTTAAAGGCAGCTAAAGCTTCTTTTTTTTCTCCCTTTCCTACACTGTTCTTAACCCCGCCCCCTGTCTGTTTTGTGCCTACCATTTATGCTTCTTATTCCCTGTGCCTTTTCCCCGATTCTTTCCCCACCTGCTCCCCGCTGATAACCCTCCATGTGATCTCCATTTCCGTGATTCTGTTCCTGTTCTAGCTGTTTGCTTAGTTTGTTTTTGTTTTTATTTTTTCAGGTTCGGTTGTTGATAGCTGTGAGTTTGTTGTCATTTTACTGTTCATATTTTTCATCATCTTCCTTTTCTTAGATAAGTCCCTTTAATGGCTCATGTAATAAAGGCTTGGTGTTGATGAACTCCTTTAACTTTACTTTATCTGGGAAGCACTTTATCTGCCCTTCCATTCTAAATGATAGCTTTGCCAGATAGAGTCATCTTGGATATAGGCCCTTGCCTTTCATCACTGTGAATGCTTCTTTCCAGCCCCTTCTTGCCTGTAAGCTTTCTTTTGAGAAATCAGCTGAGAGTCTTATGGGAACTCCTTTGTAGGTAACTGTCTCCTTTTCTCTTGCTGCTTTTAAGATTCTCTCCTTATCGTTATTCTTAGGTAATGGAATTATGGTGTGCCTTGGTGTGTGCTTCCTTGGGTCCAACTTCATTGGGACTGTCTGAGCTTCCTGGACTTCCTGGGAGTCTATTTCCTTTACCAGATTGGGGAAGTTCTAATACAGCAAAGACAAACGTTGTGGAGGGAAAAAAAAAAAGAAACTTAGCCATGCAGGTGTAACATTTGGCACTCCTTATCCCCCAAGATATTTGCAAACTCTAAAGTAACAGCTGAGAGGGGTTTTAATGGTCTCATGGGGCTAAGAGAACAATGAAATTCAGACTCTTCCAAGGGAGAAAAGCCCTCATAAGCACTGGAAGCTTTTTCCTGGGACCCTAAAGGACCTTATTTTAAGAGTAAAGGCAAACTGGAAATAGACCAGCCCTCCCAGAGATGAAAACTCCATCTAAGTCACCTCAGTCTCAGGTCAGATGAAGACCTCCACCCCTGCTCTAACTGCTGCCACAAGCAAGAGTCCCTCTGGGGGACTGGAACATCAGTCAGGGCCAAAAGGTGGCAATTGTTATTAAAAACAAAATAAAAAACCAAGCCCAGACAACCCCCTCCCCAAAAAAAATAGGCATGGAAAAATATAAGAATTGATCCAAAAAAGCAAGAGGACCAAAGTCTGTAAAAGTTCACACATAGAAAACCCACATATTTCAGTTAGTGAACTTAAATAACTGTTATTACTATGTTGAAGAAATTAACAAAATGGAGAATTTCCACAGAGAAGTAAAAATGAAAGTGTCAAGTATAAATTGTAAAACTAAAAATTATAGTAACTGAATTTAAGAACTTAATATATGTGTTTAACAACAGATTAGGCACAACTTAAAAGTAAAAATATCAGACTGAAGCGTGGGAAGAAAAAATAATCCCCATAAAAGCACAAAAGATATATGAAATGTGGTGAAAGACCTAATATTTATATCAGAAAGTTAGGAGAGAGAGAATGGATGAGAAGCAATATTTGAAGAGCTATTGCTAAGATTTTTCCAAAACTTACAAGACTTCAAGCCAAAAGATCTAAGAACTGCTACAAAAGCCCAAGCAGGATAAATACAAGACACTCATGCCTAAGGACATCAGAGTAAAACTGTCAGAAACTTAACACAAAGAGATCTTAAAAGGAGCCAATAGAAGAAGAAATATTGCCTTCAAAGAAAAAAATATACAGAAACAGCAGAAGTCAGAAAGCTATGATTGACAGCTTCAACATGCTAGTGGCAAAAATTCCTGCTAACTTAGAATTCTATACCCAATAAAAATATTCTCAAGGAAAAAAGATAAAGTAAAGCTAATTTCAGACTAACAAAAACAGAGAAAGTATTACCAGAAGACCCACACTGAAAGAAAAAATTAAAACTCTTCAAGTAGAAGAAAAATGATTCCAGACAGAAGTATGAAAACACAGAAAAAAATAAGGAATAAAAAAATAAAGAAAATACAGGAAAAATCATGGAAAGAAAAAATATTTAGGTAAATCAAAATGTATAAAACAAATGCAATTAATGATTGGGTTTAAAGTATATTTAAGACATGACAATAAAAGCTCAAAAGGAAGAAGGGGTAGCTGGAGTTAAAATGTCTTCATATCTTTGAGTTGTCTGAGAAGTATATATATATATATCAACTTAAATTTTAATAAGTTAAAGATTAATCTCATAGTCTCTAGGGTAATCCCTTAAAGGGTAATGGGTAGAAGAGAAAATTGTTATACTTTGGATGCACCCAGAAGTAGTCCCTATGACAAGGGTTTAAATGCAAGTAGTTTATTTGGAACATGACCTCCAGTAAAAGTGGGGGAGTGCAGGTGTAAGAGTGGGATTGAAAGGAAGTCAATAGCATGTCATCAAGTAACTTACCGGTGGGAGCAGCTGGGGCTTTAGGTCAGGGAACATTGGGAGCTAGGGTAAAACAATTTAGAGTTATCTCATCCAAACGGGGACCCCATAATTACTTATCTCAGGTTGATAATTTCCTGGCACTTTTGGCTATAGGCAGAAAGGGCTCTGGTGGCCAGAGAGAAATTTCAAAGGTAGCGTCACAGGTGTGGGCAGTAGGAAGTTGGGCCAGGGTGCAAGGAAACGATAAACTCCAAGAGGATGTAGATGGGCTAACAACAGATGTTACGATACCTAGAACGATGTGTACATGTATGTACCAAAGACACATGGAACTATTTACATAACGGCATTATCGTAATGATGCCAAACTAGAAACAACCCACACTTCCCAAAAGTAGAATAAATAAATTTTAATGTATTCATGCAATGCCAATTATATAGCAATGAAAGCAAACTACAGCAATAAACAAGAAGATGGCTGTCTCACAAACATAATAGAGAGCAAAACAAGCCAGATGCTACAGAAAGCACATGGAAGATTCCACTTACATAAAAGACCAAAAATCTGCAAAACTAACCTGTGGTGTTAGAGTAATGGATACCTTTGGAGAGGAGGGGTCTTTTAACTGGGTGGGGATAAATGAGAGTTTTCCTGGGGTGCTGATGACCTAGTTCTTGATCTCAGACGGGGGTTACACAAGCATGCTCTCTTTGTGGTAATGCACATAACTGTATATTTATGATATGTGTACTCTTCTTTATTATGTTAAACGTCATCCTAAAATGTTTAATAAAATGAAAAATGAATGAGGTGTGGGGAGAGACAAATGAAGTGCAATGGCCCAAACCAGTGACTTTATCCTTGAAGTGTCTCTGGCCATGAGAAGAGTAGAAACAAAAAGTCAATAGCAGGAAGGTGAGAATGGCCAAGATGTGTGGGGAACTGGGAAGAGGATGGTCTCTGGGAACTGGAAAGCCCTATGGTGGATACTATGGGGAATATCAGGCTCAATTAGTGAGGTAGGATCAGTTGTGGGAAACAGGAATTCACCCTGGACAACACGGAATATAAATTCACTGCTGCATGTGAAACTCCAGGCTCTGTTCTAGTAACCACCTCTCTTCTCACATAACCCCACTCATTAGACAGTAGAGATAACCTCTACTTTACTAACATGATAAAATGTGTAACACAGGTAGGCACTTAATCAATAGTGGTGAATTTAAAACTAGCAATGATGGGGAAACTTAGTTTACTTAAAACAAAATACGGAGAACATTGCACACCTTATCTGGTGGCTGTGAAAATTATTTATTTGGAAATTTCAACCTTTTATCCCAAGGGCACTGAACTAGATACCAGATGCAAAACAATGGGTTCAGTTACGTGACCCTATCAGACCCGTATCATGAATGGGATGGAATTCACTATCTGTGATTGACTGTGAAAGAGTGAGAGGCAAGCTCAAAGTAATTCATCTAATTTATGGAAAGAAGTGTTTTGAAAGCAAATAGGAACGGGGTTAGTGAAATTATGTGTTTGAGGGCCAAGATAACACATACTTAAGGAGGTGCCATTACTCCGACAGACGGAACTTTCTTAAGAAGAGTATATTCTGATCTATCTGCCACTTTGTCTTTTTTTTTTCCTTCTAACACAAAAGGCAAGTGAAAATCCAAATGGAAACTCTGAAGGGGTCAAGTAATGAGTATGTTGATTATTAAAGGATCTTTTCAAGCCTTCAGATTGCACATGGGGTTGTAACTGTCTCTCTTAAAATCCTATTAAGAGCAGAACAGATATGCCCGAGAATGTTATGACGGTGCTTCCTGCCGAAACTTCCTTATCAGCCCCAACCCAAGGGGAGCGAAGTCCCTCTCTGGTTAGATTGTGATTTATCTTTGGAAACTAACTTTCTCATTGTTAAAGTGACATGATGGATTCCCCTGTAGCAATGGACATTCGTCTATGAGGCATTGTCTACCAACCGAAGATCAAAAGGCAGGGCAGATGATGAAATGTATGTACACATTCTAGAGCTGGGAAAATGAGAGACTTCTCCAGTTTCCAAAGGAGATGGAGAAGATAGTACGGTGGAAGGATTATTATTTTTTCATAATAATAGAAGTTCGTATGGATTTAATGGAGATTTTTTTATTGATTGATTTTTCTTGCGAGACCAGCTCAACTGTTCACGAACAAAACACTGCTTTCAAATTCTGATTACTTCAATTAACACTGTCAGCAGAAGGACTAGACATCAATTGACTGTCACAACTAGCTCCAAGTTTCAGAGTATTATTGCAAAACCCCAGGCCAGGCCCGCACAGCGTTTGTTTCTGTAAAAGCCAATGTCTGCAGGTGGTCACAATCAGTAGCTGGAGGGGAGAGGGCCTGGGACTCCCATTGCCTGGCTACCTGGGCTCCACATTCAGCCCCCAAGGCTTCTGACAATGTCTGTGCCAACAAGCAGACAAGAGAGCACAGTACCAACACACAGGCAGCATGAGGAAGCTGCCTGCTAAGTGTGACAAAGGAGCCCTCAGCACAGCACAGGCATACGGAAAGCTGACGTGAAAGTACCCGGTGCTCAGGCTTAGGGACTGTGCAGGCTTTTTCTATTGAATTCCCCTCACTGGGTGATTACAAGCCTCTCTGTGCTCCAGCTGTGAAAAGGCTGGCTAGGTTGTCTTTGTCTGACAAATCATTACTAATGTGAACCGAAATTTTCTCTCTTCCTTTTCACTCTTCTGTTTTGCTTTGGTCCTGAAGTTGTAGCTTACTTTCTGAGTTTCTAGATAAAATGTGTGTCTGTGTACAAAATAAATTAACAAATTCAAAAAGCTTCCCTGTGAACTTCTCTGCATCGGTGAATCACTTAGCTCCCCTTCACAGAGAGATCTCTTCCTTGCAGGAGGAAAATGTAGTCCTAGGAAATGCACTTTTATCTTCAGAGAACCTTGAGGACCTTCTGTATTTTAAAGAAACACAGTAGAGTGCCCTCTGTCTAGAGACCAACCAACACATATCCCTACAGGAGTAAAGAAAGCAAACCAACTCATGCCTCCTCCCTTCGGTAGTGTCTTCCGAGTACGCAAGCTGATTTTCCAGTGAGTACTTGCTGAAGAATACTATCTTGTCCTTTGAAAGCTTTTTCACTTGGATCATCAGTTCTTGAGGGTGGAAATCATAGTGTCGTGGAAAACTGTGATGGCTTTTCAGGGGTAGGACGGTAGGCAATGCAAAACCAGTGTGTGGGTGCTGGCGCCCTGAGTGACGCTTAGAGCCAGTGACAGCTGCCAGAGGGTTCTCTGCTGTGCGGCTTCATTTTCTCTTCTGAAGCAGACAAGATGAAGAAAAATGAACTTTTTTTTTTTCTCAGCCTCATTTGAGCATTCATCGTACGGTCATTATTGAACTCAGAGTGAGGTAGTGAAAGCTGGTTGGCACTTCCAGATTTTTGGCTTTCAGATTTTTATAACTCAACTACAAATATTGCTCTCAGAAAGAAACCGAACACCCATCTAGCGGGAGAAGATGGTTTTCCTTTTGTCTTTCTGAAGAAAAAAGAGAATGGTGTTGGTCCCTAGTGTCCTGTAAGCTTTTTCAATAATAATGATGATATGAGGAACCCTTCCCTATCTACAAGTTTTAGGGAGAATATTCTTTGCTTTTTTGAATCCACAATCTTAATATAAATAGCTCCAAATTTAAATTTTTGGATTTTCTTTCTCTTCTAATTTCTGGCCTAGCTGAAATGAAAACCCAATGAACATTCAACATATTGAAATGAACTCTGCTTTGATTTCTCATATCCAATCATTAATCTGTTCACCTACCACACATTTATTCACCATCTTCTTTTTCTTTTTTTCTTTTTTATTGTATTTTTTCCAATACCATATATCCCCCTCATACTCCCCTGTCCTCCATAATCACCACACTATTATCCATGTCCATGAGTCCTTTTTCCTTTTTACTTGATCCCTCCACCCCCAACCCCCAAACCCCCACCGAATAGTTGTCATCCTGCTCTCTGTATATGAGTCTGTCTCTATTTTGCTTGTTAGTTCAGTTTGTTCATTAGGCTCCATATATAAGTGAACTTGTATGGAATTTGTCTTTCTCTGACTGGCTCATTTCACTTAGCATAATGTTCTCCAGGTCTATACAGGCTGTTGCAAAGGGTAAAATTTTTCTTCTTTTTTATAGATGAGTTGTATTCCATTGGGTAAATGTTCCATAGTTGCTTTAGCCACTCATCTATGGATGGGCACTTGGGCTGCTTCCAAATCTTGGTGATTGTAAATAACACTGCAGTGAACATAGTGGGGCTTAAGTCCTTTCAAATTAGTATTTTGGGTTCCTTAGGATGTACTCCCAGAAGTGGGATCTCTGAGTCAAAAGGCAGATCCATGTTTAATTTTTTGAGGTATCTCCACACTGCTTTTGACAGTGGCTATACCAATCTATATTCCCATATTTACCAATGACATGATACTGTACATAGAGAACCCTAAAAATTCCACCAAGAAATTATTAGAACTGATAAATGAATTCAGCAAAGTAGCAGGATACAATATTAATATCCAGAAATTAGCTGCGTTTTTATATGCCAATAGTGAAATATCAGAAATTGGAATTAAGAAAATAATTCCATTCACAATTGCTCCAAAAAGAATAAAGTACCTAGGAATAAATCTAACCAAGGATGTAAAAGATCTGTGCTAGGAAAGTTATAAGATACTTAAGAAAGAAATTGAAAAAGACACAAATAAGTGGAGGCACATACCAGGTTCATGGATAGGAAGGATTAGCTTCATTGAAATATCCACGCTACCCAAAGCAATCTATAGATTCAATGCAATTCCTATCAAGATTCTAATGACATATTTTATGGAACTAGAACAAATATTTCCAAAATTTACATGGAATCACAAAAGGCCCCAAAGAGCAATAGTGATCTTGAAAAAGAGGTACAAATTTGGAGGAATCATGCTACCTAATATCAAACTATACTATAAGGCCATAGTATTCAAAACAGCATGGTACTGGTATAAAAACACACATAGATCAATGAAACAGAATAGAGAGCCTAGAAATAAACCCACATCTTTATAGTCAATTAATAGTTGACAGAGGGAAAAAACACATACAATGAGCTAAGATAGTTTATTCAATAAACGGTGTTGGGAAAATTGGACAGATGCATGTAGAAAAAATGAAACTAGTCTACCTTCTTATACCACACACAGAAATAAATTCAAAATGGATTAAAGACTTATATTAGGTCTGAAACCATAAAAATCCTAGAAGAAGACATGGGCAGCAAAATCTTAAACATTGCTTGGGGCAATATTTTGTCTGATACATCTCCTCAGGCAAAGGAAGCAAAAGGAAAAAATAAACAAATGGAACTACATCAAACTAAAAAGTTTTTGCATAGCAAAGGAAACCATCAAGAAAATAAAAAGACAACCCATGGAATGGGAGAGCATATTTGCCAACACATCTGATAAGGAGTTCATATCCAAAAATTTATAAAAAACTTATTTACCATCTTTTTATTTCACTAGACACTGAGGACCAGCATAGGGTAGGCAAAGTCCTTGCCCACAAGAATAACAAATAATCACGATACACTGTGTTACTATGATTAATGATAGAGGGAGCCACTGAGTGACATGGTATAATAGAGAACAGGGACTTAGGCTAGAGTGATAGGTAGATCAGTCCCAGAGAATCTCTGTAGGAAATTATCCCTGAACAATTTTCAAGAGTAGAGCTTAGCCATGAAGAGTGGTATCATGCTTTCCCAGTAGACAGAACTGTATGATCAAAGGCATGGAAGAATTGAAAGCAGATAGTTCTGGGAGGCAACAGGGAGAGAGAGCTGATAATGAAGAGGTTGACAGGAGGTAGATCCCAGAGGACCTTGTGAGCTAAAGTCAAGTCCAGGCTAGTTTTGGGAAGCTATGACTCACACTTATGTTGAAGTTGATGAAACTCCCCAGAAAGGTGGTCATAGTAAGACTGGAAAGTAAGAAAAATAGAAATTTGAAACATATTCAGGAGATAAATCTAAAAGAACCTAGTAGGAGATGAGATGGGAAAAGTCTATGACGTTTTCGAGGTTTTCTGCCTGGATATCTGCCTGCACACTGGCTTGCATATAGCTGGTAGGATGATGAGGTACATAGTTTGAGACTGGCTGGATTTGAGGCATCTGTAGATACTCAGGATAGCGCATCCCATAGAGAGTTGGATTAATGAGTCTGAGGATTAGAAGACAAGGTCTGACCTGGAGGTAAAAAGTGATGGTCAAAACCATAAATGTAAACTGACTGAATTTTCCAGAGGAAAGAGACAAGAGTGAGGAGAACAGAATATCAAATACAGAACCAAGAGAAAGGCCATCTTTTAAGGGTAGGACGAAGGAAAAAGAATGCATGAAGAAGACAGAGTAGGAATCATCTAAGAAGTATAAAGAAAACTGGGGAAGCACATTGTTGTGGAAGCTAAGAGAACAGATTTCAACAACGAGGAAGCAAGCGACCATAACTGCAACAGATAAAACCTGAACCATATCCAGTGGATTTAGCCCATTTTAATATTCTAAGTCCCAACAGTTCCTTATCCTGAAGCCGGTTTATCTTTGCCAAGAATGTTAATAAGAAAGAAACAGTGGAAACCAGGTGCATACAGATGTCTTAACTGTTATTTTGTCTGCTTCATGCTCAGTGGCTTGCTTCGAAGACCAACCTGCCCACAAGGCTGCAGTCATAGCTGGTGTGTGCGTCTGCTTCGCTGCAGGGTTCTCCACCGCATCAGGGTGTGTGTGCTCTGAAAAGGTGGTGTAGTAACTCCAGTTATCCAAATGAAAAACATACCATAATTAGAGGTCATAGTCAGTTTATTTTATGAATGCTTATTAAAGGTCACTCATATCAAGCGCTCATATTTATGGTCATGGCTATCATGTACACAGAGTTGCTGTGGTATCTGGAGGTGTCTAACCTTACCGCAGAACTCCCCAAACTAGTACTGCCATTCTAAAACAGCCAAATTTGTTTTCTTGTTTCAAATTGTAGTTTTAAGGTTTCCCCTCACTAGTAGAATGGAAGTTATGCAAAATCTGTCTCAACAGCTTCTAATCTGCTTCTGACTTAAGGCTCCACTTATGCGGTGGACATGAAAGACATAGAAGTGTCCCATTCAAGTGGCTATTGTCTCACTTCTAGAGGATTCTCAGTACAATTTGAGGGTTTTTTCCCCCTCTGTACATGGCTTTTATTATTTACACAATACAATAAAGCATCAATGCTGGATTGCATGATTATATGCAATACATAAATATGAATTATCTGTACACATCTGCAAATCTAACTCAGAACTAAGGTACGTAGAACTGAAAGCAAAATTTAATGTTTTAAGAATAAAAGTAAAAGCTAGGACTAAACACTGTAGTAAATCACAAGTAGTGCCTCATGTATATACTTAACTGTTTACAGATGAAAACAGGCATTCCCACACACTAACTATACTCATTTATATATAAAAAACACAAGTTTCATATATCACAGAAAACCTTCCATTATAACCTAGAGGTGATATTACCAGACAAGCATCAGTCAAGTATACTTCTTCTTCTAGTTGTTACTGTACAATGCTGTAAGTAATGGATTTTGGGTTTTGTTTGTTTTTTTCTGTTTCCCCCCCAGTTTTATTGAGATACAAGTGACGTATAACATTGTATAAGTTTGTATACAACACGATGACTTGATATGTATATATTATGAAATGATCACCACAGTGAGTTTAATTTACACCCATCATCTCACATAGTTACATTTTTTTCTTGTGATGAGAACTTTTAAGATTTACTCTTTAGCAACTTTCAAATATTCAGGGCAGTATTATCAGCTATGGTCACCATGCTGTACATTACATCCTAAGAACTTATTTAGCTAATAACTAGAAATTTTTATCTTTTGACCACCTTCACATACTCCTTCTACCAATCTGTTCCCTGTCTATGAGTTTGGTGCTTTTTGATTCCACATATAAGTGAGATCATACAGCATTTGTCTTTCCTTGTCTGACTTCACTTAGCATAATGTCCTCAAGGTCCGTTTATGTTGTCCTAAATGGCAGGCTGTCCTGATTTTTATGGTTGAATAATATTCCATTGTGTATGTAGACCATGTTTTATTTATCCACTCATCTGTTGACAGACACTTAGGTTTTTTTTGTTTTTTGTTTTTTGTCTTAGCTATTGTAAACAATGCTGTGATGAACACGGGGGTGCAGATATTTCTCTGGGATAGTGATCTCACTTCCTTTAAGCCTTGCCCAGAATCAAGCATGCTAGATGATATGTAGTTCTATTTTTAATTTTCTGAGGAACCTCCATGCAGTGTTTCTGTAGTTGTCGCACCAATGTACATTTCCACCAATGGTTGGCAAGGGCTCCCGTTTCTCTACATCCTTACCGGCACTTGTCACCTTTTGTCTTTTTGATGAAGCCATTCTAACAGGTATGAAGTGATAACAGGATTTGATTTGCATTCCCTGATGAGGAATGAGTGATGCTGAGCACTGTTTTTAATGTACCTTTTGGCTGTTTGTATGTCTTCTATACAAAAAAGTCTATTTAGGTACTTTGTCCATTTTAAAATAGGATTTTTATTTATTTATTTATTTATTTTTTGGCATTGAGTTATATGAGTTCCCTGAATATTAGCTACCTTATTCTGGGAATGTCCTTCCAAGACAGGGATGTCCTGAAAAAAAAATGCTATTCTCTAAAAGAAAGATAATTAGCTCATATATGCAATGTTTGGAATATCTTTTTGTAGTTTTCGTTTTCAGAATATACTGTTAAGATGGCTCATTTGTGTTGCCAAACGCCACCTTGACTTGCCACTTCTCCATATGGTTTGCATGGCAGACATCGATCATGAGTTTGAGATGAACGATTGTGCTCCAATTTGGTCTCAGAATCCTTGTCGGTGGAACACTCCTGGTGGCAACTGGAAATTAATCAGCCATCACAGGAGATAAGAACTATTTGCTGGCTGCAGCCTACTGTATGCTAGTGCTGAATTAGGGACTACAGATAATTAGGAAAAAGCAAATGTATTTATTGCTGAGGTTGTTATCATTAAACTGAAGAAAGAAAATATACCTGAGTCACTGAAAGACATTATTCAACTGCAGGAGAAGGGAAATCGAATCACTGTATTTGGTCTTTCACTCTGACATTCGAGTATTGACAGTGAGGTGGACGCCCTCTAAGGGCTCTTGTGACCTTGGGAGTTAGCACTGGAGCGGGGACTGAGAAGCCCCTAACGCAATGGCTACCAATACCAACATGTATGAGGACCATATGAAGAACTCATTTAAAGTGCAGATCCCCTGACTCCAACTCCAAGGTTCCCTTTCATTAAATATGAGCTTAAACCTAGGTATTCATATTTTTTAATAAGAATAGTAATTACAGTTTTATTTCTGAAGGTGAAAAATTAAAATAATTATCTAAGGATAAGGTGGGTAGTGGTTAATAAACCGTGATATATTCTCTTGATAGAATGGTAAGCAGTCATTTAAAATGTTTACTTAAAATGTCTAATTGCATATTAAATAACATGGAAAAATGTAATAACACATGAAGTATGCCTCTGAGTACATTTTAAGTAAAAAATAGGATAAAAATTTGTTTAGATGCAGAGCCTTCCATGACTCACAGCGAAGCAGAGCTTTCCCAGCCTGCCTGCGTTTCACAATAGCCAATAAAAGGTCTGTATTTATTTTTCCATTTATTATTAGTATTATTCCATTATAGTTGTCCCAATTTTTCCCCCTTTGCCCTCCTCTGCCAAGCCCACCCCATGCTCCCCCAGTCAATCCATGGGATTATGTCCGTGGGTCATTCACACTTGTTCTTTGACTGATCCCTTCCGCTTCTTTCCACTTTCTTCCCATCCCCCTCCCCTCTGGCAGCTGTCAGTCTGTTCCATGTTTCTATGTCTCATTCTATTTTGCTCGGTAGTTTGTTTTGTTCATCAGATTCCTCTTATAGGTGAGATCGTGTGGTATTTGTCTTTCACTGGCTGGCTTATTTCACTTAGCATAATGCTTTCCAGTTCCACCCATGCTGCTGCAGAAGGTAGGAGTTCAGTCTTTTTTTCTTCTGTGTAGTATTCCATTGCGTATAATAGCCCTGCTGATTCTTGTCTAATTGGTCTAAGGACTTCACTTTGAGATATACTGTATTAGAGGAGTGGTCTCCAAAGTAGGGTATGTTTGCTCCTTCTACAGAACAATCCTTTATGGAACAAGAATACAATTTTAGAACTTTTACTATGTTTATTTTTACAAGGACAGTTCTTATGTTTTGCTGCTGACTGGTATGGGTGCCCTCATGGGAACTGTATGACAGTCAGAGGGTCATGTCCTAGACAAAATGTGCAGAATCCTGATGAATTGAATAGAAATTGACTTGTTTTGCTTTTTGTGACGTGGTGAGGCTTGCATTGCCTGGATAAGTGGGTTTAAGGGTCAATGATCTTATTTAATAAAACTTTCCCTCGCAACATGGGCAGGTGGCTTAAACAGATATACTGTAAAGAACCTCTGAGTTGATGATAATGCCAAAGGAACAGCCACAATGGAGAAAAAGAAAAGAAAAGAAAAACTATGCTCATGCAAAGCTCCTGGTCAGCTACAACAAGGGATAAAAGAAAACAATGACAATCCTGCCAGAGATGATTACCAAAAAGGCAATTTGAAATGTGGCTATACAGTCACGTGATTAATGTACACATCTCCCAGAGTACACATCATGTCTTGAGAAATTGATGCCAGCCAGATCAGCAGGGCACAATAGGAATTAGAGAAGTATTTTAATTAGAAGAGTATAGTGCAGAAATTAGGGCACAGATGGTAAAGCCAGACTACTGGGTTTAAATTCAGGTTCTGGTGCTTATCAACTGTGTGACTTTGGAAAAGTTATTCATATGCTTCATGATTCAGTTTGCGCATCTGTAAAATGGGCATCAATGTTAACACATACCTTGGAGGACTCTGATGAGGATTAAATGAGTTAATATGTCTACCGTGCTTATTATATAAGTACCTGACACGTAGCATGGGCAGTGCAAATGACAGTTTAAAATACAGTTTGTCCCATTTTATGTCATCCTTTAAAGATTTCAACTTTTATACTGAATATGTGTATGTTTTATTACAATTTGTAAATTGTAACAGTGTCAGTAAAATAATCATATTGACGTTGGAGTTAGATTCGTGGCAGATAGTGGTGAATGAGTAAAATACCCGTCGTCCACTTCCCAGGAGTCGCTGGTGCTGCTGCGCGTCCCCTGGGCCTCTAGGAGCATAAACAGTCTCTGGCATCGCATTCACGCTGTTGGATGTGGGGGACCGGGAATAAGGCAGAAACATGTCACTTTTTTATAATCTTTTCTACACATCTCTTTTGTATATTAAACATTTTGTCACTTTGTTTTGCTTTATTTCAAACCTTTTTATTCTAGTCCTCAAATCTGTCATGCCAAGATATTACCTGAGAAATTGTTTAGAAATGTGCTAGTTTGGAATAACAGACTTCCGGGGCACCTTCCTGATCCCCTGCTTCCATCGTCCCTTTCACCTGCCACCCAAGTCCATGCTCCGGGGCCTGGGTTCATGGGCGTGAATGTCCCCCTGAACCAGGCACACCCAGGCTACATGGACACGCGTGCACAAACAAACACAATTCTTTCCTTTTCCACTCAGTCTGGCTAGGTGAGACTGAATGTTTTTCAAAAGCAACATTACTGAGAAGAACATGAAAGGGAATAAACAAAGGAAATACCAAACCATTGAAGTAAATGGGAATGTCCAATATTTCTTTCCAATCACCACTGACTGAACGCACAGCCCTCTGTCTCCTTCCTCAACCTGCTTTAGCAAACACCAACCCTAGGTGGCTTCTGTTTGGATCCCTTGTGCCTCTTCAGTGACTTCGTTTCTAAGTTGTCATTGCCTATAGGTAAAAGTCCAAGTTCCGTGAACTTTCACTTAGTTTTCTCCATGTTCTGACTCTACTTTATGGGCTTAGGCACAGAATTACACTAGAAGACCTTACATGTCCCTTCCGACTTATTCTCCCCATTTCTCCCAATAGAGTCTTCTCTGAGATTAACTAGTTTCTAAACATAACAAGCTTGTTTGCTCTGGCCTTTTCTTGGAGTCTTTCCACAGTACTCTCAGCCGATAAAAATCCTGTCTGGCTTCCTGGGACTACCTCAAATCCCTCCTTTCCTAAGAGACCCTCATAAACCTGGCAAAGAGGTAATCTTTGGTGCATCTCAAATCATACCTCAGAGCTGACTGTCTGCTTTTTCTGTAGAATTGCATCACATGTCTCCATGCAGGGCTACTGGATCTGGAGCAGAGCCTTTGGGGGACATTTCTCAGCTACCTTTCTTTCTGGCACAGGTCAGCAGTAACCATTCTTAACATTTCCGTATCTTGTGTATCACCGAAATGTTGCATCTCAGGTTTGGAGATGAACCTACCTCCTACCTCCATCCAATGCGTGAGTCCCCTCTGAACATTCCAGTGCATCCCCCAAAACAGAATATTTTAAAGTTATTTTAGAATTGGTATCATAGTCTGAATTTCAAGTCAGCACAGCAAAGAGTAAAAAAAAAGAAAAAGAAAAAGAAAAAAAGAAAACAGTAACTGAACTAGTGATAAATTTGCAATGTGATCAGAGTGTTTGGGTACTCTGGAAACATATATTGAATATAGCTAGATTACTGAGATTTCATGTTTGTTTAATATGCATCCTTGCTTACTTTCTCCTCAAACTGAATGTTGATTGTCCTTTGAAACAGATGGTCTCGTCTTGGGAAATATGTCACGTTCTAAAGTGGTAAAAGGCCAGAGAGGTCAGAGAACTCTGGTTCTTTGTCTGAAATCTAAACTTCTTTTGTGAGCACTGAAAGACATAGTAAATGTAAACTATTACAATTTATTGGTGCAGATTGACAATAGGCTTCTTGCTGTGTAAGACACAAAGTTACACTAGCTTTGCCTTTGGGACGTACACACATGGTAGGTGGTGGGAGGGGAACCCTTGCTGACAATGTTGATTAGATTATTTAAACCACACGGATATTTGTGCTTTTCCCGACTGTTTCTTGTTGCTTTGATACTGTTTTCATCTCTATAGCATGTCTTAGTCACAGGGGAATCCTATTACTCATGATTCTTCAAAGGCCTGTAGAAGCCACTTATTGAGCTTCCTCTTGCTCCAGATTCTCGTGTTAAGTTCCGGTGTTGGCCTGATCTTCCAGCACTTGTTCCTTCACTGATTTCTCTTTCTGTGCAGTGGATAACGATATTGAGAGCACATTCAAGGCCTTAACACACTCCTTAGATATAAGTATGCATCTTATTAAATGCTTTCAGTGAGCTAAAAGTGAAAGACAGAAGTAGACGAAACTGTGTTGTATTTTGGTGTTGAATTGTCTCTCATGGGTCAAGCAGTAACACCCAAAGGCAGGGGATACTGCCAAGTCCCTTTGTTGCATGCAGAACAATGCCCTACTTGCCTCAGCAAAGGGCGCATGTCCTAACCCCTACACCTTTGAACCTAACAACTTATATTGCATATGTAATTAAAAGAGCAGACCTTGAGATGCAGAGATTCTCTTAGATTATCCAGAAGGGCCCAGTCCAATCACACGAGTGTTTAAAATGGAGACCCTTCCCCAGCAGTGGTCAGAGGGCAATGTTACTATGAATGAAGAGTCAGAGAAAGATTCAACTTGCTGGCTTTGAAGCTGGTGAAAGTGGAGAGTGACTCAAGGAATTTGAATGGCCTCTACAAATTAGAAAGGGCAAGGAAACATATTTTCCCTTAGAACTCCCAGAAAAAGGTGCAGCCTTGCTGACACCTTGGCTATAGCCTAGTGAGAACTGTATCGGACTTCTGACCTACTGCAAAAGAGTGAATTTATTGTGGTTAAGGTACTAACCTTGTGGTAATTTGTTACAGCAACAATTGAAAGTTTAAACACTGCATTTCAAAGACGACGGTGAGAGTAAACATATTTATGAAAATAAATACATTTTTCATATTCATTAGGAATGCGGTCCTTATGTTCCGCATAGAAGAGCTTGCAGCAAAGGCAAATAGAGCCTAGCTACATAAAGCTAAGGGCATCCGGGGGCCGTGGATGTCTAAATGCTCTGATTGCTGTTCGTTTCGGAATCAGCCGGAGTTGGAGTGACTGACACCTCTTCTATTAAGTCCTAGAACTCCTTGGAAATCCAGCAATTGAATTTTTTTTTTTCATCTACAAGTGACCTTTCTAAAATGCTACTGGATGACACTCCTCATCATAAGGGCTTTAGTTGCTCTTCTTTTCCTTCAGCAAAATCCAAGCTCCTTAGCATGGTCTGCAAGGCTCGTTAAGCAGCCCCTGCCTAGTCCTGCAGCTGCCCCTTTGACCACTTCCTCTGGTCCAGGCATAAGATTGCATGCCCTTCTGAAAGTCTCCCCTTCTTTCTCATCTCCGTGCCATTGGGCATGCCGCCGCCGCCTCCTTCCCCCATGATTTGCTCCTAATTCATGCATGACTCAGCTCAGCATCGTCTTCTCTATGGTGGCGCCCTTGCTGCTCTCCAGCTGTTCCCAGTGGCCTCCTCGCAATCCTTCTTACGCCTGCCCAACGCTCACCTTAAAATCCATGTTAGCATTTATCATACAGTGTTCTAATGCATCACTTGTCTGTATTTTGTATAAGCTCTTTAGAGACGAGCAGAGCACCTTTCATTTCTCACCTTAATGACTACACCTGCCTGGCTGGCATCTGAAAGGTGCTCAGTAAGAATTTGCTGAATAAAAGAATGAAAGAATAGGCACTCATTGTCTGTGAGAGCTCTGCAGCCTTGATTGAGAATCAGGAATTTGGCTCAGGTATTTGGAAAGCAAAGCACTTTCTTTTAAAGCCTTGGAGGTGGCCCAGAGTTTCCTGACTCTGCTCCCCCCTCCGCCCCCCACCCAGTATTAGCTGTTTCCCCTAGTTTGAGCGATGCGAGGAAGGACGGAGAGGGGCAGGTGCGGAAGGCAAAGTCTGAGGTAGGGATTTTTAACCAGGAGCCTAAAGGCCTCTTAGAAATTCCATAAATGGGCTTAAAGTATATACGTTATTTGTATCAACGTAAGTTTAGGGGAGAAAGTCAGAACTTTTCTTCTATTCTCAAAGGAAAGTGGTCCAGGAGTTCTGTTACAATAAGGGATGGTGTAGCCAAGAAGGAGTATACTCACACAGGCCTTCCTCTGACTTCAGGGTGCTCCCAGATAACTTCAAACTTCTCCCTCTCGGAAGCTTTTGTCACCACATTTGAGCACCAGAAAAGAAATTATTTCTGTTCTTGCTTAATAGGCAGTTTGAGGAGGAAACCTTCCTCGAATGGTGGTCCCAGCTGACAGCTCTTCCCTAACATGAGTGGACAGGGTGGTTCTGACACTCTTGTAGTAAAGAAGTGAGCTATCAGGATCAGGGAGGCTTACACACAATCATTTACATGGGGCTACACTTTCTCTTGGGAATGACAGAGGACCCTGAAGTGTCACTTATCTTCACCACTTGATCTAAGAAAAATTTCAGATAAAACATATGAATTGGGCTGAATTTCACCCCATTTGAAAGTGAGCTCCCTTCACCCCTGAGAAGGGGGTTGTCTAACCCTACAGAGGGCACTCCACAGTTAGAAGAAAACCAGAGATCAGTTTCTTGGGAAATATTACTTTGTATTTTTCCTTTCCATCAAGAGCAAAGAAGTGGAGAGAGACAAAAATGTAACCGTGGCTTTCGATCCTTTGGTTCAATGGTGTGCAGTCTTTCGGAGTTGAGCACAGATGCAGGCAGCGCGTGTGCCCATGGAAGCTCTTCTGCAAATAAACCTCAGTCACAAAGTAGAGCACAGCATGTCAATGAGAGCAAGTAGAGAAAAGCTATCCCTTCCTCAAGGTCAACGTCTATGTCTCTGTGAATTCACCTGGGGGCTCGATGAGACTATCGTGATAGTCGGGAGGTTTTTTCTTAGAGAAGAAGAGTTTCCTGACTGCTGGATCTGGCTGACTGCACTCGTCTGACGTCGTTGAAAGTGTGAGACAGGGGCAGGAAAAAGCTAGCCGTTCTACCTTCCTGCCTGGGTTCACGGCCTGTCTATACCGAATGCTGCATTAACGATGCGCGGGTGTCTATGGGTCAGGGTTGAAGACTCAATCTGGCAATTTGAATCTTTTGTGTCCATTCATTCAGGAAACGGGAGTTATTTAGAACATCTACTCTACGTGTATGTGAGGCAGGCATTATGCTGGGCCCTGAGATTCTTCTAGATAGATTTGGCAACAAGGGGTCCCATTATTTTAGTAGAAAAAGCCAATGATTGCCTCTTACCTTAGTGTATTCTGCTATTAATTAATCCATATGTATTTATTAGATTCATTTTAACCTTCACCTGTCACAGGCAGAGTCATGAGAGAGGTGTTGTCAGAGGCAAGTTGATTGAGTGCCCATCCTTAAGGAGTCTGCTGTCCACTGTTTAGTTTCTTTTAAGCCCTCTTTTAGAAACAGGTCAGTTCTATATTATAAATAATCATGTTTTTCTTCTCCTCTGCTTTCCCTTTCCTTCTGGGGGAAGAGGTTTATTGTAAGAGTGCTGTTTCTAGAGTTGGTTTAACTGGCAAGGCAAGCTCACTTTGGCTCCAAAGGGGCGATGCCCCCTTGCACCTTCTATGGCTAGCTTTGCTTGAATTCAGGCTTACCAAGTTTTCAGGCTTCATAAAAAATCACAGAAATAGCAAACAGAAAGCAATCTTAGGTGGTTATTTTGTCTCTCTCTCTCTCTCTTTTTTTTTATCATAGAAGATTATCTGAGCTACTGCATGGAACAGAATTTAATTTTTCCCCTTATTGTTGCTTAGACTGTACACATTGTGAATTACCCATATATTTCTGAAGCCCATCTTCCTTCTGCCTCCCAGTATCCTTTATTCTGTGCTCTATGAATTCACACCCACTTTCCTATATTTTCTTAGATCTATGGCTTTTCCTTTGCTTGGAATTATGATGAAGCCTACCAAATCTTGGTGCTCCTTTCATTGGACAGTCCTATACAAAATTTGCTTTTATTCTTCCATTGACTTCCATTGAAGTCAGTCTAATTAACATGGCTGGTGACTGCCTGTCTGTCTATCACTGTAGTTAACACAACGTATACATGATTAACTGCACATGTAGAGTTATGTCATTTCAGGTTCTTCCCTTTTGCTTACTTTGCATTACCTCTGTCCTTAAGTGAACTCCCTTGAGGCTATAAACAAATCAGAACAATTTTCTGTGATTATTAGTCTCACTCCTGAGTGTTTCTGGACCTGAAGATCATCAATGAATTGGGAATTTTCTACTTAACTAGACAGTAAACGATTTTAAGATAATCTTAGTAATGCTTTTTGATGTTGAGTTTGAGGAAATTTCCCTAGTTTAAAAAAAAGGTCTTATTTAAAAGCCCTTGTAAATTTCATTAACAAGCCATGAAAATAGAGGAAGATAAATGCAAATTTTTTTGCGCCATTTTTAATACTTACATGCTATGTATTTAGGAGAAAATATCCATTGATTGGCATAAATGGCCATTTCTATTTATAATAGAGAAAAATGTTTAGTTAGAATAAAGGCTAATAAATCCCTAATACTTTATGTACTATAATAAATAATCCTGATACCTTTCATTGGCAGAAGTTTGATACTTCTAACTTTAAATAAGGAATAAGGTGGCCCTGCCCTGTGCTCACATAGCAGCTGCTGCTTACACTTATTAAACATTTATCACACTGAATTATAATTATTGGTGTCCTTGTTTAACTCACGATAAGCTTCCTGACAGCAGTGAATATTTTTCACTCTGTATCATTGCTTTACTGGTTGGAATATCTTTTGGCTGCAAAAGACAAGAAACTGACTCAGACAAGCTTAAGCTCCAAAAGAAATTCTTTGGCTCAAGTATTGAAAAGGTCCTGGAACTAGGCAAGCCTTACTTCAGAGAATCAAATGACTTTCATCAGTACTTCCTCTTTTGCTCACTGCCTCTCATGCGGGTTGTGTATTTTAACTGCCTCTCTCTCACAGAAGAAGGCACCCTCCCCACAGCCGGAGGAGATGGCCACACAGAGTTGCTGCATATTTGGAATGCATAATTAGCGATGGGCATTTATCTGGTGGAATGCTTCCTTACAGAGGGGACTCTGATCAGCTCATCTTGGGTTCCATGCTTGTCCTATGGCGGCCAAGGGAATGAAGGACTTAATTGCTCCTGCTTGAGTGACATGTCTAGTCCTAAGGCAGATGAATGTGGTCAGCCTCAGTAAAATCACAGGAAATGGGAGACAGATGATCCCCAAAAGGGTGAAATGTGGAGAAAACAGTCACCCTGTTACATAACATAGTTTGGGGCACATAAAAGATAATCCAGTAAATGTTGTGAACACAGATAAAAATATCACTGTGTTCATGCCATTTGAACTCTCAAGTCTTGTCTCCCTCCAAAGTCCAGCTTGAGTCTCCTTTCCCAGATACCCTTAGTTTATTGCAATTGCATTTGGCTTTTCCACCATTGGATTCATAGCTGGTATTCTTTGGCCGTTAATTTGAGAATGTGGCATTGTCCTGAAGCTTTTCTGTATTGCTGCTTCATCTTGATGTCTGGCTCCAATATTACCATTTAACTTTTAATGTACCTAAGAGACTGTCAGTAGAACAAATTATATGGCATGCCAACTTTGCTAATTGTCCTTTAATCTCAGTGCTTAAGATTTGAGGGTAGTGCACTCTCTCTGTTTAGGGTCCCTTTGCCTTTGTGGTAGAAGTGCTGTGGACTGGGGATATGAGTTAAGCTAGTAGATCTCCTTTTTATTGGGTAGTGAGGAAATGATTCATCTTCTTTACCTTATATTTCTCCATATATAAAATATGGATAACAGAACCTTCTATTCCAGGTTTTTATGATAATACAGTGAATCACATTTTATTTCATTGGCATCATAATTTTGACTCTATTTTGTCAGTTATGAAAGGTATCTCTCTGCTGTCTGGAGTGCTGAATAAAGCCCTGTTATTTTAGGAACTGGAAGTATAGGTCCGGAGTGGGGCTAGGGAATCTTGATTTCTAAAAGTCACCCCAGACAGGTCTGATACAAGGTTAAACCAATCACTAAATCATGTATATATGATTATATATATATAAATAAATATATAATTATATATACACATATATAAATATATATACACACACATATATAAAAGATTGACTTAAACAAAGTGATCTTTGATACATATTTACCTCACACTTCAAATGATTTCTATTATTTAATAATTCACTCACTCATTTATTCAATAAATAACTATTCGTTGCTGAGAACAATAAGTAAGATAAGACACCTGGTTTACTTCTGGCCTGAGGATTTCAAACAATGGCTCTTAAATTATACCATGTGAATCTATGCATAAGATTCACATGATATATTTGTAAAAATGCAAATTACAGGATCCCATTCCCAGAGAGTCTGATTCAGTAGGTCTGGTGTGAGATTCTTTAAGCCCCTATTTGCATGTGTCCCAGGTGGCCTTTAGAACATACTTTCAAAGCCAATGGCCTAATATTTGTGAAAATTCTCTGAAGTATAATCATTATTCTGAAGAGGTATGAGGGTATTTTGTTGGATTTCACTAAAAGCATGGATTAGCAGACTTAGGGAAGAAACTTGCCACCCAACAACACCTAAGCCACTCCATGATGGGTTAGAAAAATGCTCAAATATATCATGGAGAAACCTAATACCCTTGAATAAAGGTTCACACGGCAGGGCTGAGATCAGCAGTTTTACTGTCAAGTGAAAGTGAAAGCAAGGGGATCCCTGAATCATTTCTATTGAGTTTCCTAACATAGAATTCAGCCTTGGAAACTTGCAGGGGAGTTGAACCTTTATCCCTCCAGCTGCCCAGAGATCAAGGGTTTAACAAGATATTTTTCTGACTCTAGATATTGATTCTGCCAAAACCCTTATTGGCTACCAGTGGCAGTTTAAGGGGCCTTTATTAATGTGTTGCTCTAGTTCCTATAGGTTTTCCCCAAGATCCAGCTGTCTTCTAAGCTATATTTTTGAAAGGAGTGGCTTATATATTTATCCTACTTTTTTAACAGTCATTTTAGTGGCGCATGGCATTGCCTAAACATAGATCCTGTATTTCCCCCAGCTCAGCAGGCCTCTCTCTGCACTCTGTGTTGGAAGTTCCTGTTGATGGCTGGTGACTTATAAGCTCTAAATGACTGCAGAATGTTCCTCCTTCTGTGCTTCAGGAGACCGAACAAGGCTTCAGAACCATTTCCGGGTTTCTTCCATTCTAGATACACTTGTCTAAAATGAAAACAAAAAAAAATTAGGATTTTTTTTTGGCCAGGCAAACATTATCAAGTTGAAATTCAATTGTAGGAATATTTGCATAATGAATATTTCTGAAAAAAATCCAAAACACTATATACAAGCACATCTTCCCAAAACAGTATTTTCTTTTAAAGAAACTATGTATTCGGTTCTTTATATCCACCAAACTCAGTAGTTTAGCAGATAATGCTAAGTGAAGAGTTACATTTTTAACAATTTGTATGCTTTATTTAGCTGTATAAATCATCCTCTTTTATAATGCCAACAGGTAATATAAAAGCATAGAAACTGTAAATTAGACTCCAGGGCCCCCAAAATATGATTTATCACCTTTATGGACAGTAAAAATACAACTTTCATGTAATCTCAGGCTCAAATGCCATAATAACCATGAATTAAACAAACCAACATTTTCATTGGGTTGTTGCCTATAGAGATACCATTTACTAACTTGTATATTGTTGAAGGCAACTGGAATAATAAACTTTTTTAAGTTAAAAGATATAACATTATAGAATAGTGTTTTCTTTTGAAGAATGTGGACCCCGGCACATTGGAATGCATAACTTTGTTTCAAGAGATCTGAGATCAAGAGACAAAACTTGATTTCTAATAACCCCCTTAATCAAATCATAATGTTTTCTCTCAGGGGTCAGTAAGATCTGTTCCTCTCCTCTCTTTTCTGTGTGTAAATAAAGATCACCTAAATAAGAACTGGCTATTTATTTATTCACAGCTTGCTACAGCAATGGTGCCAGCCGCCGTCACTTTGCGTTTGGCAGAGACTCAACACCAGGCAGAATGTTGGGAAGTCCTGATGGTACAAAAAGGAGATAATGTCAGTTATGCTCTATAATTGGAAGTTGTTGGCATGGAGAAGCTTGAAGCAACTAACTAGAAGTTTTGTGATTGGTTATTTCGAGGAACCTATTTGGTTTTCTTTGGTTGGTCTTAGGTCAGAGGAGGGGACAAAAAATAAGGAAGGTGTTAGTCATTAACCAAATCCTGACTGTTCTGGGCCAATTGCTCTAGAGGTTTTAGTTGAACTTTTTGGGCTAGTTGTTGCAAAAGTTGTGAGCCAGAGTTCTATTGTCATATGTGGTCTACCATTGTCTGTTTGTATATTTAGTCTCTTTTTCCCATCTTTTGGTCATTCTCTCAGTGATGAGAGGTTGACTAACTCATGGAAACCTAGAAATTCAGATTTCCCCCTTTTAAGGACTGTCTAGTTTTTTCCATAGTCATTAGTATTGTGAGGTTTTCTTCACCTTTTTGTTCTTATATCATCATGGCAATCATCTGATGAGAGAGCAGCTGTATAGAAGTATTTGAGACTCTGGATAGAATGCAGTGGTCTAGCATCTTGGTCACTATGAAAAAAAACAACACAGTAATAATTAATAATCCTTGTAAGATGGTTTGGAACCAGGAACCCCAACTACCCAGCCAAAACCAAGAGAAAAAAAATCCCATAAGCCATGAAGTATATAGCCTATCCTATCTTGTCTGTTTTATTGATCCAAATACAGGTAGAAGTATTAGTAATTATAATGGTAATTAGAGCATAGTGAGCCAACCCAAAAACCTGGAGCAGAGCAATTGCCCATCGATATTTGCACCAACAAGTTTGGAGTATGCTCTATTCCATCCAGGACAGAGATGGTATTATTAATGACTCCTGCCAGAATTAGCAATAAGTTTATTTCAGTCCTTGCTATATGTACAATCCCTATCATTGGGGACACTGCTCTAATTTTTCACATAAGACATGAGTTTGTAACTCTCCCAGGTAGAGCACCTAAATAGTCAAGGACAGGCCTCATTTTGGAGCTCTTGTCTGAGTTGAAATTTCCAGTCTTGATGACTTATAGAATTAGGATCTCTGTGTATAGGTAAGTGTCAGAATACTACACCTAAAGTACATGAGGTGTCGGTCTGAGGCAAACAAGATCAGGCACCCCCAAAGGAAGTAGTATTCTGGACTACCAGAGTAGTAATCCTAGTATTAAGAATAAAGGAGCTGTTCACGAGACAAGATCAGAACCAAGCCCTTACAGCCACTGGGTAAAATATTGGGATCAGTATTAGTCTTGTAGAGTTGGCAATAATTTGGCCCATAACCCTATGAATTGTTGAATTCAAATTTAGAATTCTCTGGAGTCTGATCATTAGATTATAATAATAGGTTATTTTACTTTCTGGGAAAGAGGGACACTAGGTAAGTTACAGATTATTTTGTTTAGGTCATTTGTTCATGTAGGTGCAGGTGTGAATGCCATCAGCTATAATTCCCTATGGTCTCATCTGATGAGACTAGAATTGCCCAGAGATTTTTTTTATCATGGTGACCTGGTGATCAATGACACATTCTACAGCCTGTAAGATTTAGAATGAGTATGTTTGGATCTAACAATTAAAATAAGAAGAAAAAAAAAAGAGAAATAAGTCATTATAATAAGAAGGAAAGAAAAGAGGAAAAAGGTCATTTACAGAAAAGGAGAAAAATTATTATAAGCAAACAAAACAAAAAAAAATTAGACAGGAGTCTTGGTCTGATATACTGGGTAAAGCCTGTCCACTATCTGAGGCCATCACCAGCTGGTGTTAAAGGTGTTGGGTTGGCTGCATACTCCTAAGGATTGGCTGTCCCTGGAGGATCTCTGAGAATCCTCCATTTGGAAGGCTCTACTGAAGTAGCCTTTCCATTGCGTGAATTTGAAATTGCTTCTTTAGTTGTGAAATACGAACCCAAGGATGGGTTACCTGGGGTTTTACTGCTGCATGTGTTGTTAACGGTACTTCATAGGATCTCTTCCAATGAGATTCCAGAACAGTTTTTTCTCTGTTGTCTTGTCCAATACATAAAATCTTCTGGTTCAAGGTCAAGAAGAATTTGTTTAAGATATTTTGGGAAGGTGGTCTTAAGCTGTGGGTGATAGGACTGGGCATTTCATATACATCCCTTGCAATATTTTGCCATAATTGCACGCAGCAGCTCAGTGTCTGGTATTGGGGGTAAAATTTTAAAATGCATGGACCTTCTAATCACCAATTCGTAGGATGATAACACATGTAACCTCCAGGGAGTGAACTCTATGGTCATAGGACTGGTGGGAGTTCAAAAGTTCCTGAAAGTTTTTGCTAATTTTAATTTAAGGATGATATCCATTCTTTCAAATTTTCCTGAAGATTGTGGGTAGAAAGGAAAGTGCAGCTTTTGAATAGGGGTAATGCCTCGCAGAGATTTTATTTGTAGTGATTTTTGAAAAATGTATTCCTTAGTCACTTAGTATAAACACTGGTCTGTTCTGGATTGGAAACACAAAAATCAAACAGTTTTTTAGCAACTGTAAAGTGCTGTAGCTTTTTGGCAAGGAAAATGAATCAATCCATCCTGAAAGTAGGCATATAATAACTAAAATATATTCAAGTCTTATGGAGAGTAAAAGCTGAGTAAAATCCATCTAAAGGTGTTCAAAAGGCTCCTGGGGTTTTGGTTCCCAGCTGTGTCCCACCTTTACAGTTTTTCCAGGATTTTGTTGTTGACAGGCAATGCATGACCTGTAAATAACTTCAGTAGTCCTTCTAAAGCATTTCCATCAATACTTGATGTAAGGCAGTAACTATGTTGTTTACACCAGGAATAATGGTTTCTTGGAAAAATTTAGCTAATATTTATTTAAAGCCAATCGATGCTATCAAATGTTATCTTGGAATGTGTAACCTGATTTTTCCTTTTTTTTTGAAAGAATTATTTCTGAGATTTAGCCTTTGAGGATTCACATAGATTCCTACCTTGGTTAAGGCTACTTGCTTGGCATAATGATCTGTGAGAATATTTTATTCAACTTCCAGGTGATCTTTTTTTTGCAGAGACCACAATTCATGATAGCCACCTCTATAGATAGCAGAGTGCATCTAAGTATTCCTTAAGTTGTCCATTTGGGGGGAGGTTCCAACAGAAGTAAGGAACAACCTTTGTTTCCTAAGCATCCCCAAGTCGTGTACTACTCCACATGTGCTCCCTGTATATTTGTTCACTTTCTGGTTTTTGGCTAGTTGATAAACTCTAGTAAGTGCAATAATTTCTGCCACCGTGCTGATTTTATCTGAGGTGGAGTGCTTGTTCTAAAGTGGAGCTTCAGTTAGTGATGTCAAATCCTGCTTGGCAACCACCGGTTTTGGTTTCAGTTTTTCATCAGCAAATAAGAGCTCAGATTCTCAATGGAAGTCTGTAACAGATCTGAGTGGGATGTAGATACTTCTGTAGAAGGATCCCCTTCTTCTGGCGGGAGCAAGTGAGTGCAGAATACAGAGTTAGACTTCAGTGAATAGTAATATCAGGGAGAGGAGAATAATCTCTGAGGAGGTTAATTGGCTGAAAGTGTTGTGTGTTCTCAACCAGAAGTAACAGCTATACTACTTGAGGAACCATGTTTCATTGCCCTAAGACAAGGGCGATATGTTTTTGCAATAGGATCAAGGATGAGGTTATCATAGTAAGTGAGGGAATTTTTACAGTTCCCATGAAGCTGAATTAGAATCCCAAGGGTTTATTGAGACCTCTCATGCACAAAGAGACCAAGGACTTTTTGTAGTTAGGGGTGTCTAGGGAATGTCGCTGTGGAAGGGACTTCTCCAACTTACAGAAGGTGTGCTTGTGTTTGGGCTTCCAGAGGAGAGGCTGTCTTACTGAGGACTTAGTCAATTCAGACAGAGGTGTCACAGTCTCAAAAATTCATCACTCATTATCTGCAATATCTAATTAAATCTAGAAATCCCCTCAGTTTTCATTTTGTAGAAGATCTGGGATAAGTTAAGAAGCTTTTTAGTATATCACGGGAGAGTGTTTTTCCTTCTTAGATGGGTCACATCCTAAATTAACAAACTGTGCCTTGGCCATATCTTTCCCCCACTCCCCCCACCCCCACCCCGAGGCTGTGAGCAAGAAAATGGAATCCTCCTTTGAAGGTTTCCTTTTTTACTAAAATAGATAAACAAAGGTCATCTACATACTGTATTATAATTGAGTCACAAGGAAAATATAGATTGTTTAGGTCTGATTGAGGAGCTGGGAAAAATAGAAGGGGGCTTCAGTGAACCCCTGAGCATGGCTCTCTAGGTATATTGTTGTCCTCCTCAGGTGAAGGCAAAAAGGCAGTCACTGTCCTGGTCTGAAAGCACACTTCAAAAAGGTTGCCATAGTGAAGTCTGGCTTTGCTTATTAAATTGCAGGGTACCATACTGCAGAAAGAGATTTTTTTAGTCAAGAGCTTAAGGTCTGGGTCATAGGAAAGTCTGTGAGTTATTTGAAATATCTACCACCTGTGTGATATGTTTACTCCAAAGAAGGAGCTAAAAGGGGTGGCAGTTTCACGTAAAAAGAGTAAGCCTCATATCTATAGGAGCTGATGAGGTTGATCATCTATTTATAATTAATTAATTTTCAGTTTGAGGTTAAGGCAAGATATTGGGCACTTTTTCCTTGCTTGGAGTAGTCTCACTGATATGAACTTTCTGATTTTTTTTCACCTTGGTTTCTATTTTGCAAGATGAGACAGTCTTTTTCTAATTATTATTATCCCTTCTGTTTACAGTATTGAAAGTGTCCTTGTTAACAAGTGATCAGTTTGGAAGAGAGTCACCAGCTGTTGGATCTGCAGCACCATGGACTTATATTAGGTTCTGTCTGAGTTTTGTTCTTAAATTCTTTCAGAATTTAATGTTCTGTCATGAAGCGTAGTTGAGGTAAAGGGACTATTTCTTACTCTAATTACTGTTCTTTAGTTTGGTCTCTAATATCAGGCTTAACTCCAATGACAAAATGAGATAAAAGAGCTGCTGTTACCTCAGCACCTGTTTTAGCTCCTGAGTGTTGGTTGGAGGTACTTTTTTGGTGTATCTTGAAAATATCCAGTAGTTTCAAATTTCATCTTTTATCTGTTTACCTGCTTGAATTATGGCCCAGCCAAGTTTTATTGGAAACAATCAGGTATGGTTTTTAGGAAATCGACCTGCATTTGTGCCCTCCACCCTCATACATACAACTGTTTTTGTTTTTGTTTTTTTTTTTTTGATCCTTAGGGTTATTGTGGAAAGAGGGATCTCTTTCTAGGTCAGTCCAATCAGCTTTTGCCATTCCAGATTTAGCATCTGAGGTTCTGTCCAATATGTTATTATAGATCAGATAACCCTGGGTCTTAACCATCCAAAAATTTTCTAAAATCTGTGAATCGTTGTTGATCTCTGAGTTTAAGGAAATCTTTAATTATAGCTCTTAATTCGCATTGGGTCCAAGGTTTAAGTTCTACAGTTTCTGTATACTTGGCTCATTGGAAGATAGATCTTTCGAGGTAACTAGCATTTTAGAATCTTTGGAGAATCACTGAGGAAAATGTAGGGAGTCTGGACAAGGTGAAGGAGAGAGGAGTTGACAGATGTGGGAGAGGAAACAGAAAGACCAGGATGAAGGAAGGCAACTGGGGGACAAGGATGGGAGGATTTACTAGGGAAATGGGTCTAGTTTATTGTTGCTTAACTTTGTCAAATTGGTGATTAATTTTGGCCGCTGAACCTTTTAGTAAAGCAATTTTTGATTCAGAATTCATTTGGTGGCCTATGCCTATCAATTTAAAATGCTGTCAATAGTGCCTAAATAATCTTATTCCCTTTCTTTTCTAAGATCTCTCTCCAGTGAACACCTTTGTCCATCTCGATTGTTTCCCAGAGTGGCCACTGAAAGGCCCAAATCATCCTTGGAGAAGGCATAGCATTTTTTTCTAAATGTGAGAATTAGGATTCTAAGGACAGTACATTCAGGAAATGAGTTTTTTCTGGAAGAGGAGAATTAGATTTAGACAGCCCAACAGGAGGTGACAACAATCAGTAGAAGATGCTTGTGCACCCACCCTGACATTTGTCCTCCTCAAAATGCAAATCCAGTGATCAGTACCCCCAACAGGTAGGAGACCAGGAAAGACACTCTTTTGCTATCAAAACGAGGCTCTCAGGACAAAAAGTTAAAATTATAAAAAGAGACAGAAGGGAAACCTCATCTGGTTTTATTGGTGACCCAAAGAAATGTTTGCTCAAACTGCCGCCAGACCAGTGAGAAACCTCACCAGCATGTGAGGCCAGCTTGAACAATACGCTTAAGGGGCCTGTGCCTGTGTTATGCCCTGCGATTCTCCTTCTTATAATAAGGAACATTTTTTAGACAGCACAGCACAAAATGAAACCACAAAAGGAGCAAAAGGATCGAAAAGGAAGGCCCTGATTCCATCAAGGCTATCGAACAAATGATAACCAACCAAAAAATCCAGGTACTAAAATAAGAATAAGTAGCTGAGGAAAAATGGTTCAAGTGCAAAGTTGGGTCTGCTACCCTGTTTACATAAAGAACTAAATACTGCACATTCTCTATCCACTTAATATTTGTCAGTGTATAGTTTTTTTCTGTCTCATCCATTTTGTTTTTGCTCTACTGGATTATTTCCATCATCAAGTAAACATGGGATAATATTTCCCGTATTTTAAAAAGCTCCCCTTGACTGCATATCTCACACACACACACACACACACACACACACACACACACACACACACAGAGTACCATCCCTTTCTGTTTTCCTCTCTAGGAAAAGTTATCAAAAGTTATAGTCCATATCCAGGAACTCCGTCCCCTCACCCTAGTCCTTCTATTATCTCTTGAACCCACTTCCTTTCACATCAACAAATATGCTTCTGTCAAGGTCACCAACGATACTAGCTCCAATCTTAAGTCCTTATCTTGCCCCTTCTATCAGAGGAATTTGACCCAGCTGATGTCTTCTTCCTTTCTGAAACACTTCCTTTGATAAACTTTCAATAAACCAGTCTTTCTTAGTTCTCCGACCTCTTTGTCCTTCTTACTCTTGTTTGCTTCTCATCTCTGAGACATGTAAATAAATATGGCTGTGGGGCTCATTCTTTTCACTTCTCTTATTTAGCTATAACTTACTCCCTAAATGATCTCATCCAGTCTTCTTGGCTTAAAATTACATTATATACTGTTGACTTCATATTTTTACTTATGGTTTTGGCCTCTCTACTGAACAACAGTGGGGTGCTTAATAACTTTTGTGTTTCATAGGCACCTAAAATGAAACATGAACAAAAGTTCGCTAGTGTTTTTCTTCCTTAATCCCATTCCTTCCACGGTATTCCCTAGGTTGGCCTTTTGCTAACTAGTCATTCGGACCAAAATCCCCAGCATCCTTCTTGACTCCTTTCCTGCTCTCTATTGCACATCTGCTTCAGAAGCAAACCTCACTGGCTCTATCTTCAAAGTACATCTAAAATCCAGGCATTTCCCACTGCCTTCTGGGAAACTGCAGTTGCTCCCTAACTGATCTACTTCCATCATTGCTTCCTTACGTTGTAAGCGTCATCCACAGCCAGAAGGATTGTGTGAGATCTAAAGCAAATTATGTCAGTCCCCTTCACAACGCGCGTTAATGGCTTGCAAACTCACTAAGAGTAAGTATCGAAGTCCTTACGGTGGCCTACAGTGTGGCCCCACAATAGTTTGACCTCATCTGTGGGCACTCTCAGTCACTCCACTGCAGACACTCTATGTACCTTCTTGTTCTTCCAATGTGCACCCAGCTGGAAGATCTTTTCACTTGTTCCCTCAACCTACGATACTCTTCTCTCAGATACCTACATGTTTTACCTCCATGCATCCTTCAGATCTCTACACAATATATCACCATATCAATGAGGTCTTCCCTGTCTCATTTGTTGAAAATGGTTACTACTTCCATCCCCACTGCTCCAAATCACCGTTCTATGTTATATAAGCATATACACTTTTTCCCATAGCACTTCTCACCATTCGTTGTTACTAGATGTTTGCTTATTTGTTGATGTTTGTCTCCCACAACTAGATTGTAAACTCCCCAAAGGCAATGCTTTTGTTTTGTTTCCTGCTGCATCTCTATGCTCATAACAGTCCCTAGTACACAGTTGAATGTGCGCATGAATAAAAACATATCTAAATAAAAATGTTTAATAGGTACCCATTATGTGACTCTTTTTAGCTACTATGCTAAATATTCTGACAGACCCAAAAGGGATAAAAGGCGGTTTGAACTGAAAGGCAAGGTTGTGAAGAAAATATAAGGCTAGGGAATTATTGAGTGCTGACGTGGCTACTAATGCTATAGAAATTTAGAGGAGGGAAAGTTCTTGAGGCTTACACAAGGAGGACTTTCTGGAGGGTGGGGAAACTGGCCCAGCAGATATCTTGAAGGTGAGTGAGAAGAGCCAAACAGAGGAAAGAATATCAGTTGTGCTCCATCCTTACTTCCTATTGTGAAAGTGATCAAGTCTGCACATTTAACGGGCAGGGCTTCAGCCTAGACAAGGAGCCACAATTCTTAATACTTAAAATCTCTGGCTTTAGAGTTTTTCGGATAAACCATAATGGTGCCTTCCCTAATGAGTCATTCTTCATTTATGCATTCATTCATTTTTACTTTTATTCTCTCTAGTATTTATTGAACATTTACTTTTTTACTCAATATTGTGCTAGAGCCGTGGGTTACAAAGGATATATGATAGGATCTTTGAAAGATTTATATGAGCTAATTGAATAAAAAAATATACAAAAAGCAGCCAAGTAAAAGCACAAAGGCAGCATATAATTACATGCCCATGACTGGCAGAATCAAGGCCAATCTGTTTTTGGTGTGTTTTACGGTTCACTGTTAGACAGATAACATTGCCTGCATAAGAGCAGCTCTGTGTTTTACACGAGCTGTCATACAACAAGGTACTCTGTGTGCTGTAAAGTGGAAGGAGGGAGAGGGTAGGCACCCCTGAAGAATTGATCTTTGCTCTCAATAAGAAATTATGAAACTGGAAAATCATTCATGTAAAGATCTTCAGGGCTTACCAATTTAAAACTGTGGAGGAAAGGTGGCAAACACAGAATTTGTAAGTCTCAGAGAGGCTTACTTAACTTTCCCAAACTTCTAACACAAGTAAGAACATTGCAAACTCAGGAGCCAGTGAGAACCCATGCTTTTCTTAAATTATTTTGGAAAAAAATGGATTATTGAAAGGCCTTCCATAAAGTCAAAGTCAGTAGACACATTATTTAACAAAGCCTGTTAAGGAAAAGTACTATTGGTACAACACTTCAGTGTACGTTCTCCCTTCTAGAACAGAAGAGAATTTAGTTGCTGTGTCCTCCTGGCCAAACTCAGCCTCCCTGAGCTGTTACCTTTCAGATGGCACTTTCTTCAAAATTCCAGCAGAAGTAACACCTGCTTGAGTGTAGTTGGTAGGGTATGTGAATGTCTTGCATGAGATGGACAGCAATTTAAACATTTCACTTAAAATGTCATATGGTGCGCTTAAGTGTGATATTGTTATGTTAATGGATTCCATGCTTATGATTTTGTAACAAAAAAGGGGTGTTATTTGTGCCAGACCCTGTATTTGTGGGACTCAAGATGGCAAAGGAGTAAGGGGAAGCTACACTAACCTCCTCCCAGAACCAAGCTGGAATTACAACTAAATTATAGAAAAATTACCCTGAATAACCAACTGAACACTAGCTGGAGAGAAGCCTTATGTCCGCAGACAGACCAAAAAGCCATACCACCACAACATAACCTGTAAGGAGTGCAGAGGAGACACAGAAGGGCTGGCTGGGCTCCCGTGGGCAGCAGCTGAAGTTCAGGATGGATATTTCAGCAGCTGGGGTGGGGGTTCCCCCCGAGAAGTATGGGGTCTAAACCCCAACCTGGGTTCCCTAGCCTACAGCACCAGGACTTGGAAAGAAACCCAAATAACGTATGACTGTGAAAAGCAGCAGCATTTCTCTCTGCCAGGGAAGGATGGCTGGAGCTGCAGAGAGCCTCTTAAATGGCTAATACACAAAATTCCATTAGTAGCCTCTTACTCTGGGCTTCAGCAGAGGGAGGGCGGAGTGGGCTGAAGATGCTTGAGGAGAGTCTGGGTCTCATGGCTCTGGGGAAAGAACTGAAGGAATAGCCACCAGGATCTCTGTGCTGAGTCATTCCCCATACTGCAGGAGGCTTCTTCCTCTGGAAGAACAATTCCCTTCAAGTGGCATCAGCCTGTGTGGAAGCAATAGCCCCACCTGCAGGAATTACTCTGTCCCACCCTCCAACTTTGCTGCTGAAGAGTACAGCTGGAAGACTTTCACTCTTTAAGCCTAACAGAAAGTCTGCAGGCAGAGGTGGATCTCTGGGAGCTTGGAGACTGAAGCTAACCCTCCCCCAAGCCCAGTGCTGGTAAAAGCTGGCCTTGGTGTACAACTTGGTTCTTTCTGCACACACCCAGGCCCAGCAGAGGGAGCCACAAGCCGAGGATAGCTGATGGCTGCTAACAGGTTGCCCAGAAACAGTCACAGGCAGGGTTTGACTTAGGTGTGCTCCAGAGTCTTGCAGATCTATCTAATACATAGAAACAAATACAAAGAAGCAGCCAAAAGGGGAGGACAAAGAAACAGCTCCCAAATGAAAGAACAAGAGAGTTCTCCAGAAGAACTAGATGAAATAGAGAGAAGCAATTTGCCAGAAAGTTGGTGTAATGATTATAAGGACACTCAACAGCATATGAAAAAGACACAGAAACTATAAAAAAGGACTAGTCATAAATAAATAATTCACTATCTGAAATAAATAGCACACTGGAAGGAAATAACAGTGGATTAGATGAAGCAGAGGATCGAATTGGTGATTTGGAATACAAGGTAGAAAAAAACCCACCCAAACAGCACAGCAAAAACAAAAAAGAATTTTTTAGAAAGTGGGAAAGCTGCCTTGGCTGGTGTGGCTCAGTGGATTAAGTACCAGACTGTGAACCAAAGGGTCTCTGGCTTGATTCCGCATCAGGGCACATGCCTGGGTTGTGGTCCAGGTCCCCAGTAGGGGGTGTGTGAGAGTCAACCACACATTGATGTTTCTCTCTTGCCCTTTCTCCCTCCCTTCCCCTCTCTCTAAAAATAAATTTTAAAAATATAAAAAATAAATAAATTAAAAAATTAAAAATAAGGAGAGCTTAAGAAACATTTTTGGACAACATGAAGCATAACAACATATGCATAATGGGAATACCAGAAGGAGGAGAGAGTGAGCAAGGGATCGAGAACCTATCTGAAGAAATAATGACCAAACGCTTCCCTAATCTGGTGAAGGAAAAAGACATAAAAGGCCAGGAAGCTCAGAGATCCCTAAACAAGTTGGACCCAAAGAGGCCTACACTGAGACATAGCATAATTAAAATGTCAAGGAGAGAATCCCTAAAGCTGCAAGAGAAAAGGAGGTAGTTACTGGTACATACAAAGGAGAACCAATTAGACTGTCATCTCATTTCTCAATAGAAACATATCAGGCCAGAAGGGAGCAGCATGAAATATTCAAGGTGATGAAAATCATGGACCTATAACCAAGGCTATTTAACCCAGCAAGCCTATCATTTAAAATCAAAGGAGAAGTAAGGAGCTTCCCAGAAAAGAGAAAACTGAAGGAGTTTCTTAACACCAAACCAATACTGCAGCAAATGTTGAAAGGCTTGTTTTAAGAAGGAAAAGAAGAAAAAGAGAAAGAAAAAAAACAGAGGAAACTAGTCTAACAATAAAATGGCACTAAATATGTATCTGTCAATAATCACCTTAAATGTAAGTGGCTTAAAACCTCCAACCAAAAGACAGGGTAGCTGAATGAATAAGAAAACAAGATCCATATTTATGTTGCCTCCAAGAGACCCATCTCAGATGGAAAGATACACACAAACTAAACATAAAAGGATGGAAAAAGATATTTCATACAAATAGAAAGCAAGAAAAGCTGGGGTAGCAATATTTATGTCTGATAAAATAGACTTCAAAACAAAATCTATAGTAAGAGACAAAGAAGGATACTACATAATGATAAAGGGAACAATGCAACAGGAGGATATAACCCTAGTAAACATTCACTTACCCAACACAGGAACGCCTAAATGTGGAAAGCAAATCTTGATGGATATGAAGGGAGAGAACAACAGACATATACTCACAGGGAGGGATTTTAACACCCTTTTGAATTCAATGGACGGATCTCCCAGACAGAAAATCAACAAGGAGTCAGCAGCCTTAAATGACACACTAGGTCGAATGGATTTAACTGATATCTTCAGAGCATTTCACCCCAAAGCAGCAGAATGTACA